>PVIU01009441.1:0-76256 GCA_004026605.1 Ondatra zibethicus
GGAGGGAGGGGAAACCAGTTGGGATGTAGAATAAGTGAGAAAAATAATTAAAAAAACAAAAAAAAAAAGAGCCAAGCCCTTGGACAAGCCTGCAGAGATACTAGATCCCTGTTAGGAATTGGTACTGGAATAGGTAAGGGTGAGGTAGGGCTGCCAGGGGGTAGGAGAGTGCCTCACCTCCAAGGGAATGGCACTTGGTGATGAGACCTTTGAGAAAGGGTTTAGTCCTGAGAGCAAGCTTCCTGAATGAGATCAGCGGGACCCTGCTCCTCCACTTGAGGGCACACTGAGCCTTTCATTTGGAAGGCGACTTTGCAGACAGGTGTCTTCTGTCCCCTACCATGTTATTCTTACCATGGCATGGTCTTGTGCTCCTGGGATGGAGAAAAGGGGGAGGGGCCTGAGGCTTGAGACACTCTTCACCAAGGAAACATCCATATACACCCCTACCAGGAACAGCAGGGCCCTGCCCAGTTCGTCAGAGGGACAGACATCTCTGTCAAAGATCTCTTTGTCATCCAATAGTTGCTCAGGCCTGTAGGGTGGGTCTCATATAGCAGACCCAAATTTCATTAGCTGCTTTTCTCATTTTTAAAAATCAGTGGGTTTGGTGAGATATGCTGTAATTCCAGCACTTGAGATGAAGGAAGGGGCATCAGACATCCAAAGTCATCTTTGGCTGTGTCACAAGTTTCAGAGACCTTGTCTCAAGAAACGAAGGAAAGGAAGTAGAGAAGCAGGGAGCTCACTCAACTGAATGTTCTCGTGCCAAATGTTTTATAGCAAAGTTGACCTAAGAAGCCCAAAACACCAAGGCCTGGGAGTAAAGGAGCTCACAGTGCCTCGAAGTGTTCCTCTGATGTGTTGCGTCAAACTGTTAAGAACCAGATGGGAAGGCTTGTGGACACAGAGTGAATTGTTGGGGCGCTGGTTCAGAGGCAGCGTCTGTCTGGGAATATTGTCTGAATGATGAAAGCCTCCTCTTCACTATCCCATCTGTCACCCACGCACCCTAGAAAATGGTCATGGATGGTGCTGGGACATAGGTACCAAATACTGCCCCTCACACAAACAAGTACTGCTGGGTGGCAACCTTACCGATAGTGACAGTGGGCTTCACGATGGCCAAAGATCACAGACCAACGCCCTGAATCATGGCCACAGCTCTTCTGTCCACACAGTGCAACTCCTTCCTTTTGGGTTTGTGGCTGCCACTAGGGTGACCGAGCCCTACAGGGACAGCTAAGAGGGAAGACAGTCTTAGAGGTCAGGCAGACAATCTACCACATGGTGGTCCCGGTACTGACACCTTCCATAGGCTGCCTTCTGTAAGCTTCCTCGTTTCCCAAGCAGATAGACGCATTCCCTAAAAGCTGTCGTTTGCTAAGGTCAGCTGGTTCAGAGGTGCTGTGAGCATATCCATTTTAGACCTTTTGTGGGCTTTCACCCCGAGTTCTCAATATCTTATGAGTTGGGAACAGCCAAGAACCAGGGGTTGGGTCAGCTTGTCCATCAGAGAGCACAGCTGTTGTCCTCTGCTTCTCGGTGCCCTGGTGGGAGTGGGGGTGAGCTGTCCAGGTGGCAGGAAGCACAGCACCTTACCCACTTGGCTGAATTCAGCCAGTGGCTGCTGAGCCGTTCCTTTGTCGTGGGAAGAGCTGTATGACTAGACAGTTTTCCAAGAGAGTCAAGTTGCCTGGCTTGGGATGGAACGGAGCGGGCAGAACAGTGGGCTCTGGGTGTGAGTAGCCCTGGGCTCCAGTTCTGACCTCATTCTCCCAGGAGCTGAGCCACTAGCCTGTGTCACTGCCGCTCTTGCTCGTAAGCCCACGTGAGGTCCTTAGCCTTAGCCAGTGTCACTGTGATGGTGGCTCAGCTCATCTGATGCTGCCACCGCTGCTGCTGCTCTCCTCAGTGAGCTCCGTCAGACCTGGAGGGCAACATGCCGCCCCTCCCCCTTCCCGAGTCCTGCTTTTCACGTTCACTGTGTGCTTTTCCTCTACTGGAAAATATAGTATAGGAACAGTGTTGTGCAAATAATAGAAACCCAGAGACAGATATTGGGGTTCAAGCTGAAGATGAGAAAAGCAAAACAGCCAGTTGCTAGAGAGATCTTTTACCTTTACCAAATTGTCAGACCCAAGGGGTGAGATCCCATCTCCACCAATCCTCAGATTCCACACTCCAGTGAGTTCCTCTCTCTTCCCCTTTATAATCCTTTCTCCACCCAGCCATATCATTCCTGTCTCAACCTCCCTAGTGCTGGGATTAAAGGTGTGAGCTACCACCACCTGGATCTGTTTCTGGATCCATCTTGTGTAGCTTAGGGTAGCCTTGAACTCACAGAGATCTGTCTGCCTCTGTCTCCCGAGTCCTGGGATTAAAGTGGTATGCCACCACTCCCTGGCCTGTATGACTGACTAGTGCGACTGCTTTGCTCTCTGATCTTCAGGCAAGCTTTATTTATTAAAGCACAAATAATATATCACTATAGATCAGGGACCTCTGTCCTCTTAATTGTTCCCACAAGTGAGTGCTTCATAATCCATCAGTGAAGGACTATAGGATTCTACAACCCTTTCCCATTTCTTCCCTGTTCCTCTACATTAGTCCCCATGACCTTATTGTCGCTGATTTCACTATGGGCCATGTCTACCTAGTACCAGCTTCCCCACAGTCCAACCCCCAGTTCGCCACATTGATTGCTGTTAACGCTATTTTGTCTATTTTGTGATAACTTGAGACTCTGCTTCCCTCTGCTGGACAGACTGGGAACAACCTTGTCCAAAGTTGGGGAAACGCCCCAGGAAAGAAGACAGACAAAAAAACTAGGTTTGAAAGATCATCAAATACAGGCAAGATCAGGTTAGACTTGCCGCTGTCTTGTTACTGTAACCCTGCTGAAGCCAGACAGCGGCACCTAAGCCTGCCCCTCTCCCAGCCCTAATCCAGGCCAACAGTCGCAGGCTCCTACATACTCATACAACTCTGTCCTTAGAGGCCACAACCTTGATTTGACCTGGATGACTCCTTTCCTAGCTCTTCAGATATTCTGCTGGGCTGAACGGGAACAGGAAGAACCCTCCCTTGGCGGGCACACCCTCCTTTAGCATCTGCCACAGACACCAAGGTTACTGTGGGCTTCTTCAGGGTCTAGCGCTGCCGCCTGCCTTTCAGAGAACTAACAGGCAGAGACTTCGCTCTCTTGCCCTGCTGAACTGTCTCAAACCCTTTGGGCTCAAGCGCCTCCCAGTGGTGAAGCTCGGAGATGTTGGCCCCAAATTTGCCAGTGTCCAAAAGGTTTGCCACAGGAAGGAAGGTCCTCAGGTTGTGAAGTAGCACTCCCTCCAGCTTCCTGGCCGGTGACAGTACCCTGTCCCAGTGACACTGAGTGACAGCCCACGTGCCCCCAGCCTCAGCTATTTTCAGTCTGGCAGTCAAGAGATCTGATTTTCTACTAGTCAGAAGTTCTTGCTTATACCTCAATGCCTGGTTTTTTGTTTTGTTTTGTTTAATAGTCTACTTCCTGCTGCTATCCTCGCTCAGGTCAGCCACGACCGAGGATCCCCATGAGCTCCAGCTGCACCTTGAATGTGGTGTGCGCCCGCCACCCAGGCTCTACATGCTGAAAGTCTGTTTTGGAGAAAGGGTCTGACTCTGTAGTATAAAGTTCCTTACAGGTATGCACACAGCTGTATGTGCACGTGCACACACATACACACACACATGGGTTACAGGTATATTCCACCATGCCTCGCTATGGGTGAAATCCACTCCCCACTGTGAGGCATTAAGAGAATGGGCCATTAGTGTGACTGTCATGTTTGGAGACAGGAATTTGGAAGGGCGTTTGGATTAGGAAAATTCATCAGTGTGTGTGGGGGGGGGAGGGACCCTGACTGAATCCTGGTGGCTTTTTTGAGGAGAGGAAGATTGGCTAAGGGGCACACAGACACATGCTTGTCTCCATGAAATGACTGGGCCACCTTGGGATGCTGTCAGCAACAAACCACTACCAGATGGAACACCTGAACTCTGACTTCCAGAATAGTGAGCCCAGGACTCACCAGGGCCGGGAAAGTGAGTCAGATTCCCCGCAAGTGAAGCTGGTTGGTTGTGAGCCACCATGTGTGTGCTGGGAATTGAATAGCTGGGTCCTCTGGAAAAGCAGCCATTTTCCCAGCTTGGACTGGGTATTTTATAGGGTCATTAAGTCCTCTCTTTCCTCTACTGGTTCTCTTTAAGATACCCACCCATGCCTTCCAGGCCTGTTTCCCCAGTGTCCTCTGAGAGCTAGGTGCCATCGCCTCAGGGGACCTGCTGTCAGTTTCCCTGTCACCTGTATTTCTCTAACTCTCCGCCAGTCCCTGCTTTTCAGAGAGCAAACAACTGCTGTCAGGGGGAGGGATAATGACTTGAAAATGAGCATAGTTTAGGGGGGTGTTGGTCCAAGAGAGAGGGGACTCTTACGGGACAGGCTCCAGTACAGGGGACAGTGGTCCTCCATCTTGAAGAGCAGTGCGAGGTTCCCTGCTGGGTCTGCGCAGAGTGCAGGTGTCACCTTTCCTCTAGGGACCCTATATTCCCTTATGACTAGAAATATGGGGGGGGTCCCCGAGTCTCTTTCAGGTGTCCCACAGAGTCACAGGTCGTCTACATGCTGGAACAAAGTTTTTATGCAGATTGACCAGTCTGTGAGGTTCTGGGAGAGGGCCAACCCAAATAAATCCTTGGAGTAGTAGGACAGTCCCAGGCTTTACAAATTGGCTAGTTTCTTTTCAAACAACAGCGGGCCTGTCTCTCTTGGCTGCAGGTATGTTGAGTTGAGACAAGGTCACTTTAGTTATTAAGATGAAAATCACTGGTGAGAAATCATTTTCTACGATGCCCCATGCAATTAAACCCAATACCTGGGCTTATGATCCCCCTGGACTACTGAAGAAGCATACCAATCATTGTATAGTCTTTGGTTAGACATTCCTGCTGGGCATTTAAGGTCATGTCAGGGGCCAAAGTGAATCACATTTTGTTTTACTGTCAAGGCCAGCTGAGGATCTGTCCCTCCTCGCCCAGGCTTAAGAGGTACATCTGGCTCCTCTGCTTCCCACTTACCAGCTTCTCCATTGAGATGAGGTTACACCAAAGGCTTTGCATGAACATGGCTTCACTTCAAAGCACCAAGGAAACTTCCTCCGTATTGACTGTCCCTTCTGTAGACTGGACACTGTTTAGCACTAGCTGGGTGGGGACTCCGTGGCATCCACAAATAAGAGAACAGGTGGTTCCCCAATAGTTACAGAACATAGTGAGGGGTGCTGCACAGTCCCCTGGCATCTACTTGACCTTGGAAGGCAAGGTGGAAAACGTTCTCCCCCTTTCACCCCCTGACCACGTTAGTATAGCCTC
Source organism: Ondatra zibethicus (assembly GCA_004026605.1). Lineage (NCBI taxonomy): Eukaryota > Metazoa > Chordata > Mammalia > Rodentia > Cricetidae > Ondatra > Ondatra zibethicus. The sequence goes on from PVIU01009441.1 coordinate 5,407, forward strand.
CACGTATGGTTATGACCTCCAGAAGGTCAGTCACACCAATCTCATACTTTAATTACTATGTAATATTTAGATAAAGCTTGAGCAAACACCAAACAGTGAAAACTGATGACATACATTTTTCCATTTAAGTCAGTCCTTATAATTGTTCCAGAGAATTGCCCAACAACTCCATAGATCTAAGCTCAGATTTGATAGCAGTGTATTGAACTTTGACCTTTTACATAGTTTATGTGACTTGCTTAAGCTCTATAATGTTCTCTGCCATTGGAAAAACATCTAGCACTCTTATAAGATATAATAACATTAATTAACCCAACAGCCAGGAGGCCTGGCTTTGATGATCTTTTGCAAGCTGGCATGGCTGATGTCATGAAAGTGGTCATTGTTTAGCTTGGCAGACCGTATGGTACAAGATCACCTTAATAAAGTTGAATAGTAACTCACACATACTTTTACCTGTGTGCATATGGCTAAACTACGGACCTGGGAAGTCCCCAGTAAACCTTACAGAAAACCCAAGACAGTAGAGAGATCTATGATGACGGCGCTTTCAATGTGGAATGAATGATAGCCACAGATATTTATGTCATGAGATAAAGAGCCGCAATGCTCCAGGTAGATGCTGCAGTATTAAAGCGAGCCAAGGTTATGGTGCCCCACACTTTCCTTATCAAGAAGAAATTATTAACAATAAATAGCTGTCTAAATAGCATCTTGTACGCAAGTAAGCCTAATATCTTAGAGTATCATCCCCTTGAACTGTCTCCTTCTGCCACCTCTTTTCTTCCTGTCACAGGAGTCGGGGCAGCCTGATTCAGCAAAGGGAACTTTGGAGGACAATTGGTGACAGATGTTTGAGTGAGAAGTCAGAAGCCAAATCCTGTCTCCAAAGCCGGCTTCTCAGGGAGCCCTAGCAGTGCACAGCCATTTATGGGAAAGCTGAGCCCAGCGGCTCACACCTGACAGAAGACCAGCTGTGAGTCGGGTGAGAACTGGCTGGACCCAAAGCCCCTGCCCGCATAACCAGTGGAGGTGCGCCCAGATGACTGAAGTGGGGACCGGTGAGACTTCCTGAGCATTGTAATACTCTTTGCTCCTTTAGGCTCTGTCAAAACTTTTAAACTGTATAAGCTATCTTAGTCAGGGCTTCTCTTGCTGTGATGAAACACCATGACCCAAAGCAACCCGGGGAGGAAAGGGGTTATTTCAGCTTCCTTGTCCAGATCGTAGTCCATCATGGAGTGAGCCAGGACAAGACTTCAAGGCAGGAACCTGGAGACGGAAACTGAAGCAGAGACCACACATGGGCGCTGCTGGGTGCTGCTCCCTACAGTTTGCTCAGCCTGTTTTCTTACACTATCCTGACTACCTGCCCGGCCATAGCACCGCCCACCCTCTGCAGTGAGCTGGGGCCTCCCTCATCAATCGCTAAATCAAGACAATACCTCACAGATTGCCTACAGGCCAATCTCATGGGAGGCATTTTCTTTCTTTTTTTAAAAAATATTTATTTATTATGCATACAGTATTCTCAGTACTCTGCCTGCATGTCAGAAGAGGGCACCAGATCTCATTACAGATGGTTGTGAGCCACCATGTGGTTGCTGGGAATTGAACTCAGGACCTTTGGAAGAGCAGGCAATGCTCTTAACCTCTGAGCCATTCCTCCAGCCCGGAGGCATTTTCTTAATTAAGAGTTCCTCTCCCCACACGGCAAGTCGACAATGAAAACTAGCCAGCCGTAAGGTCATAGGTGAGTCCAGTGAGCTCCCATGAGCAAGGAGGCTTGAGATGACAGAAGTGTCTGCCTTTACCAGTGTCCAACTTGAGACCCTTCCTGGAGAGACTGAGGGTGACTGTCCTGGGTAGTTTTATGTCAACTTGACCCAAGCAAAAGTCATCTGAGAGAAGGGAACCTCAGTTGGAAAAAAAAATGCTTCCATAAGAGGCCTTTAAGGGCATTTTCTTAATTAGTGATTGATAGGGAAGGCCCAGCCCCTGGGCTGGTGGTCCTGGGTTCTATAAGAAAGCAGGCTGAGCAACCTTGAGGAGCAGTACCCCTCCATGGTCTCTGCATCAGCTCCTGCCTTCAGCTTCCTACCCTGCTTGAGTTCCTGCCCCAATTTCCTTCTTGATAATGAAATGTGAACCAAATAAATCCTTTCCACCCCAAGGGGTTTCATCACAGCAGTAGCCACCCCGAGACAGTGGCCAGCTACTTAGAAACCTATATTCACAATTGCAATCATAATTCACTTATGCATGTGCCTGCATATGAAGGCAGACAGCATGAAAAATTCAATACCCTATTTTTTCTTTAGGCTTTGCTAAACGAAGTTCTGTGAGCATAGGTGGCCTTCATCTCCCATCATCTCCCGCAAAGATGTTGGGATTACATCTTCTGACAAAGGTCAGGATTCTGTTTGAGTGTCGGGGGTGTCTAAATCTGCCCAGTGTTTGAGAAAGCAGCTATGTGCTGACTTGGAGGAATTTTAGACCCAGTTTGTCCCATCTACATAAGACAGAGGAGGAGTTGCCCTTTTGCTACCTGCATTTCCTCCTCCATCCAGGGAGGCCGTCCAAGCCTGTCAGCAGTGGGGAGCTAGAGTCTTTTCCAGTCTGAGCTGGGGAGAGGCTAGGCTAAGGGACGGATTTTCCGCACCCACCCTGGTTCAGACCCCTGCCACCTCCCACCTTCCTCTTTCAGTCTTTCTTAGAGCCATGCCACTGCCTTGTCCTTCACCACTGGGACTCAGGCCCAGGTCCCCTATAGTTGTTTGTATTCAAATCATTTGATGCCACCGGTTCTCAAAACACTCTTTATGTGGACCACACCAGCCCCGAGATGGGCAAGAAGCCCCATTTACTGAGTTCACTAAGAGTGTTCTGTGTGATGGGAGCTGCTCATATCACTCCAAACCCCAGAGTTAAAACATCCCCAGGGTCAAGCTCACATAGTTCACAGACAACCAGATACAGAAAGAAGACAAATGGGCACTAGCCAGTCAGCTCATGGTCACACGTGCTATACAGTCACAAATGACCGAGGGTCTACAAGGCAGAGCCCGGGAGCCAAGCCTCAGCACAGTAACGTTTTCTAAGAAGCCCAGAATTTGGGTTCTGCCTCCTTCTGGGAACCAACCATCCTCCAACTTAGAAATTCCCCGTGATTTACAGACATCCCAGAGAAACAGAATTACCAGCTCATTTTCAACCATGGCATCCAGGCAAGGTTTTTCCTTTCTTATAGGTTGGCCTCTGGTGCCACCTTTCCTACTAAACCTCACGAGATGCCCATCAGGCCAAGGGGTCAAAGTTCCAACAAGTAGCAACTTGACATAGGGAGCAGTCATAGAGAAAGGGGATTCTCACTCAGGTCTGACGTCATCACTGGTGGGCGGTGGGTATAGAAAAGGGAACGTAGTTATAGTCCCATGGATTGAAGGGTTCACACTGGTGAACATCTACCAGGACAACTCTACCAGGACAACTCTTGGCCACAAAGCTAACAGGTATTGTCCAACCTCTAGAAATCCCCTGGTTGTATATCCAGGCCAGGGTCAGGCTAGTGGAGCATTGTTGGAGGTGGAAAAGCAGAACTAGAGACCTTATCCCCCTCTTAACCATGTGAAGTGGGAAGCTAGGGGATACTCACTCCATTCCCTGAGAGCAGGGCTTACCCACTTCTTTTAGGCCTGGCTCTACAGCAGTGAGTGGTCCCTGCTTATACTTGAAGGCATCCCTCTGTGGCCTTGGAGGCCTTTCATGAAGGTCCTTCCTTTATTGGCAACACCTGGCAGAAAAGTGCTTAGGAAACACATGGGCCTGCAATTTTCTTAAGCCTCATGGGCAAGAAATGAGTCCATTAAGTCCTCAACCCACGCCAGGATCTGCTTGAAGCTGTGGTGACTTTCTGTCTTGGTTTTCGCACACTCTGATATTTCCCAGCAAAGGCCAATTTTCTTAACCCCCAGTTTATATGAGGCCAGGCTCACGTGTATAAAATTATCAGGTGTTTCTTCTAAAGGCCCACAGATCAAAGAGACCCCCGTGGGCAAGGACACAGTCTAGGGAGGCTGCCCCATACTATCCATTTGTAAGACAAAAGATTCATTGGCGCATCTTCCAGTCTGGGTAATCCAGAGGTTGTCACTTACTTGCAGGTGCGGGCATGGGTACCTGTTTGGATTATTACTCTTGCAAATGTGAGTCTTCAATACCCTGTGACCTTAATGAATTCCTAGCCTCGTAAAACCCACCATTAAATAAATTCTGGAGTCAGTGTCACCTTTGACCCCTTTTCTCACATTTATGATCTCGAAGCATGATATGCGCCGGTGTGAATAATTTGCCCCATGTACCTGTAATCTGGGGAGTATGGAATGCAGCTGAGAAGTGAAAACCAAATGAGAAGGCATAAATGGACAGAGCAAACTTGGCAGCAAGGAGAGAAAGAATATTCTAGTTCAATCAGAGAAAAACAGGCTTAGAGATGCCAGGCAGAAGGAACAGGCACTGAGACCTGAGGCCCTCGTTACAGACTGGCACTCAAGCACGCTGATCCTTCTTGGCCTCGACCTGTTCCTGGCAGCAGCTTGTCTGCAGCACCTGGCCCAGGCTGACTGCAAATTCACACGCGCGTCCAAGGTCTAGCCATTTAGGCTACAGGCTGGGGAAACTCTTACGTCATTAGTTGCATGGACTGATCGTTGCAGGGCCAGGGATAGAACCCAGAGCAAGACTTCTCCCACTGAGTCCCCCCTGCAGCCCCGCACCCTGCCTTCTTGCCATTTTCTTCCCCACTTACCCATCAGCTTGGAGACCTCCAGAGGCTGCTTTCTTTTTGCAAGGGCAGCAGAGAGCATTGCATATGCAACAGGGCCAGGGGCACAGCGGAGCATAGACTAGGGGGAAGGACACATGTATGAAGGTATTTGCCCTGCCACCCAGCAGTATCTCTGTGGACCCTGGACAAACAGCCCCTCAGATGTACAACTCTGACGAAGCTTCCCTACACAGATAGCTCTTGCCCTCCAGTCCACTCGGAACCTCCTGGACTTGAACTTGGCATTCCCCATCCTGAACTCAAAGCAGGCTTTCTTTCACTTTGTATTACCTTCTTTCCTTCCATCAGAACTCCAAGATGACTTTGAGTTCTGCCTAAGCGCTAGAATGTCGAGAGAAAACCAAGCAAGTCTTCTTGGCTCCCAGTTGGCCCCAGGTGCCTGCCCTTTGCTCGTGACAGCCCAGGGGTCCAAGAGCCAAGTGTGGGGTGAGGAAGCAGCTGAGCAGAGGAGTGAGCACTCTGGCCATTCCCCATGGCCCTTTCCCAGGTATGTCCAGTGGGGAGTCTGCCCTCTCCTTCCTGCTCTCCCTGGGAAGATAATCAGTCCCTGGGGGTTTGGTTTGCAGGATCTCTTGGTCTAGGCATCAGCCTCCACCCTAGTTCTTTCAATAGAAGTCTGCCAGCCATACAAAATCTAAATGATCGATCGAAGCCGGCTCCCTTGCTCTCCTTATTTGCAATGGAGGTGGGGCCTTACTGGGTTCCCACCATGCTAGTGGTGGGGGTGTCCCGTTGCTCAGAAGAAGCCATGACCAGATTATAACGGCCACTTCCAAGTCCTTCTCGATTTTTAGTCAGGCATACATCTCAAGTCCAAACAAGAGAAGCCAGGAAATGTAATGGGGATGCTGATATCATCTAGCAGGTGGGGGCCATCACTGAACTCATTCTCTGGGATGGACAAAGAACTGAACATCGGAAAAGACTAAATACCAAACCACAGAGAAAGGGAAAGTAACAGCTTCATTCCTTTAAGCTGGGAGAAGCCCCGTGGGATTCCGCACTGGCTTGGCATAAAACCCTGGGCTGTCTTCTTATGCCTGTTGGTCCTGTTTAGATGCCCACCCCCATGCCATCTACTCGCAATGTCTTCTGGGAGCTCCATTTCCTTTTGTTGTCTTCCTCTGCCCCTCTCTCTCTCCTTCCAACAGAGGAATTCTGGGAAAGGATGGTAAAAGGTGAAGGTAGCTAAAAGGGTAACTGCAGAGATGTGGACAGAGCCATAGAGGGCAGAGATCAAAGACGGGATTAGGAGAAAGTCGCCATTTTATTAAAAAGTTATTACATCACAATACACAGAAAGTAGTGAAGGTAAATTCTGCCCTTCCTGAGAGACTGACTGGAAATCACTGAGATTTTAAAGCGTGCTTCGAAACCATCTTTGACTAGTAGAAAACCTCAAGCATTGTTATAATGTGTTGTAAAAATATTTTAATTTTGGAGGCTCAAGAGATGGCTCAGCAGTTAAGAGCGTCTGCCGCTCTGGCAGGGGACCAGAGTTCAATGCTCAGCACCGACACAGAGTGGCTCACAGTACAGAATTCCAGCATGGGGGCCTCCAGTGCCTTCTGCTGGCCCTGGTGTGTGTGTGCGCGTATGCACGCGCGCGTACACACACACGCATACTAAAAATTATTAAAATATGTCCTATCTGATGTTGAAAGACATGTGCCTCTCAGAATCTTTTAGATTTATGTGCAAGAGCAGTTTCCCCGCATGTAGGGATGAGCAGCACACGTGTGCCTTGGTGCCAGCAGAGACTAACATAGTGTTGGATCCCCTGGAACTGGAGTTAGAAATCGTTGGTGAGCTGCCATCTGGGTGCTGGGACCCAAGCGCAGGTCTACAAGAGCAGCAGCGCTCTTAACCATGGAGCCCTCTTCTCCAAACCCCCTTAAACCTTGTGTTCACCAGTAATAAAAACAGAACCCTGGAGTCAGAGGGCGTTGGTGGCGCACGCCTTTAATCCCAGCACTTGGAAGGCAGAGGCAGGTGGATCTTTGTTAGTTCAAGACCAGCCTGGTCTACAAGAGCTAGTTCCAGGACAGGCCCCAAAGCTACAGAGAAACCTTGTCTTGAAACCCCTCCCTCCCCCCCAAAAAAAACAAAAAACAGAACCCTGAAAAATGAAATCGTGCTCTTCCTAGCCATTGTTAACAGCCATGATGTGATCATCCAGCAAGGCCAAAGCCACATTCCCTTTCAGTCCTTATTTGAACCGCTCCCCCCCCAGGGGGAATTAGTAAGCACAGGCAATTGGCCAAGTCACTCGGGAACCTGAACACGGGGCCCAGCCCTCTGCGCAGGGCCCCCTCTTACATTGCCTTTGCTCACAAGCTACGTTCAGGTCTCCTCACTTCTTACTGTGATGCTCAGCCCAGATTCCAGATTTCCCTCGGGGCTGAGGCTGCAAAGGCCTGCAGGCCTGTGGTTGGGGGAGCCGCTAGCTAGCTAGCTACATGGAACAGCCTATGGGTAGAGGGAGAAGGGAAGTGGAGATGAGGAAGACATAGGGAACAGCAGCAGAATGGGTCGGAGAGGGACCCTGGCCTGTCTTCATCTCCCACAGCCATGGGTGGGGTTCCCAAGCTTGGCCTAACCCCAGATCTGTCAGTCAGGTTTTTGTGACGACATATCTGAGAAACCCACTTAAAGGAAGAAAGGGTTGTTTTTACTTATGGTTCAGTCCATTGCTTTCAGGCCCGTGGCATGGCAGAAACACCGTGGTTGGAGGATATGACTTTATGGTGGCCAGGAGGCAGAGGGTGAAGGGTTACGGGACAAGGAACAAGGCGGAGCTTTTAAAGGCCTCCAGTAGCCACTTCCTCTAAGCAGGCCCACTGTACCATGGCTCTCACTCCGCAGTGAACGCATCAGCTGCTAAGTCACAGCTCAGTTCAGTGTCTTCATGGTTCAGTCACCTCCCAAGAGCACCATCTCCAGGGACTCAGCCTTCAGTACATCCGTTCCCAGTGACATTTTATACTCAAACTGTTATAGCAGCTGCATCCACCAACAAACTTGGCGCTTTGTGTGAGTACATTTCTCATGCCCTCTCACCCCAAGAGACCCAGAAGAGTGGAAAACACATTGTATGTGACCATACTTTAGCGTTTCGGGCTGTAAAACTCTGTTGATGAAAGAAACATAACTGGATACCTGAACTATCTATCATCACAGGGGTCATAGGTCGCACAGAAGGCCCCAGACTTACCTCATGGTCTATGGAATTTGTAAATAAATAAATCTTGCAGAGTGTGATTGAGTGCGAGTGGGGATCGTTTCAATGAGGGTATCCTCTGCCTCACTCGGGAGGCGGGAGGGAACTGTGGCTATGACATCCTGGAGAGCACACATGTAGTATGAAGTTGATTGTCTGCCCTGGAAAACTGTCAAATAAAAATCCCAAGGGGAAAAAGAGGGAGAACCCTAAGCAGTGGTGGTAGAAATGGAGACCTACCGTCTTCTCTGACCAGACGTGTCTTTGTGATGCATGGCTGCTCCCCAGGAGTGAGCAGGAACCTCCACCTGAAACAGGGTGGGGGAGGGCTTGGGAGACAGCGTTCTTAGGTCCAGACTATGTTCATGGCGTTAGTTCACGCTCCCCTTAAGGGAGGAGGGAACTCAGGATAGGCTGTTGGGTCACCACCTGTGAGCCCAGAGCTAGGGCTTGGCTTCCTGAATGTGTGCTTTCCTTGAGGGGCAGCACTTCAAACAGGTGCCCTGCCCAGGCCTACTGGTGGACTTAGAGGCCCCTCCCACCCACGGGGGCCAGCACTCCTTGAGAGCAATTTTTAGGATCAGCTGCCCTGGCAGGTTGCCCTCGGGCTCTGGAAGTGCTTTGTCTCCGTCTAGCCAGCACTGAATGCTGGACACTTCCTCCCTCCGGTGCTGGAGGCTGCCTCTCAGAGACAACACTCATCAGACCCCATCCAGCCCTGGGGCCACTCAAATCTAATACTTCTGCGGAATATTATTTTAACTGGGCAAAGACGTGCTACATTTGTTTATGCTTCAGAATAACTTTAACTGGGTAAAGGTGTGTTACTTTTGTTTACGCTGCGTTTGTTTAATTATGTACAGATGCATTGGGTTTATTTCACCTTGCCTGCCTAAGGCACCTGATGGGTCCAATAAAGAGCTGAATGGCCGGTAGCTAGGCAGGAAAAGGGCAGGTGGGGGCTGTCAGGGAGAGAATAAATAGGATGAGAAATCTGGTCTCAGAAGGTAAGAACGAGAAGAGAGGGAGGAGGAAAGAGGGATGTGCCTGGGGCAAGAAGCCAGGCAGCCTCTAGCCAGCCAGACGTCTAGAAGCAGTGAAAGTAAGACGTACAGAAGAAAGGCAATTTAGCATAAGCCCCAAGGCAAATGCTAAATAAAGAGAAACAGGTTAAATTAAAAGAACTGGCCAGACGGGCGGTGGTGGCGCACGCCTTTAATACCAGCGCTTGGGAGGCAGAGGCAGGTGGATCTCTGAGTTCAAGACCAGCCTGGTCTACAAGAGCTAGTTCCAGGACAGGCTCCAAAGTCATAGAGAAACCCTGTCTCGAACCCCTCCCTCCCCCCAAAATAAAGAACAAGCAAGAATTTATAACTAAGAAGTCTGTCATCAAGAAACCCACTGTCCAGAGCCTCCTGGGTCAGGGCTGACCACATGTCACCCGCCCCGCCCTGTTCTTTCACCCGTCCCTTCCACGTGTATCCATTCTGGTCCCTTCCTAGTCACTGGCTCTAGTTGTGGGTGAGGCCAGGATCCTGGTTTGACTGTTAGGATCCCAGAGAGCCTTGCCTGCATGTTGAAGTTGACACTGTCCTCCTATGGATTTGGGGGTTACTTGGCATTAGAGCAAAATAATGCCAGGGAAGAAAGCCTTAAGTGAAAATTTTGCCACAGCCCTTAACCCCAGATCCTCAGTTTACACCTAAAAATGCATGGAACTGAATGCATCCATCTTCCTACCTTGCAAAACTCAAGGTGAACTTTTAAAATACTTATTTTTAATGATGTCTACATGAGTGTGGGGGGGGGAGGGGACATGCGTGTTTGAGTGCAGGTTTCTGCAGAGTCCAGAATGAGGGTGTGGGATCTCTAGAGCTGGAGTTACAGGTAGTTGTGAACCACCTGGTGCGGGTGCTGGGAACTGAATTTGGGTCCTCTGTAAGAGCAGCAAGTGTTCTTAACCGCTGAACCATCTCTCTAGCTACTGGATGAACTCTCTTTCTCTCTCTCTCTCCTTTCCTTTCCTGTCTTGCAGCAAAATTAGAGACAGTCTTAAAGTAAAAAATCCCTTACAATTCACCGTCTTAATAATTTTTTGGCCCATGTGGTGTACACAGGGAAAGGACAGAGGGCCTCACTCAGGGCCTCTTCATGCTCAACTGCCTGTTTGTGCTAACCCACTGCCGGCCACACACTGACAATATGGCCTGTACCCTTGACAAGCCCACAGAAGGGTGGATCAGTCCCGCTTGCCTCGCAGGAAGTGACCCTGGTGCCACCCTTGTAGTGACTGCCCCCATAACACTGTCCCACACCCACACCCTCAGGTGCTGAGGCTGGCTTCAGGGAAATAGGAGCCCAGGGGCTGGCTGTATATGAGAGATTTAGAACCTTGGGCCGTGGGTTGGAGAAGTGTTCATCTTGACTCTTACACACAGGCTACTCCATCTTGGTGGAGAGCCTCCTTGGTTAGTAGGTAGCCAGGGAGTCTTTGCCTAGAACGACCCACCCAAGTTTTCAAAGATGACCCAAAGACCACGAAAAACAATGTCTCGATCTGAGCCTCCTGTCAGCCAAATACTGAACCTAGAAAGGAAAGGGGCAAACACAGATATTTACAATCTGAACTGAGTTCACCAGAGGCCACCGCTAACCACGCACCGCATCCCCTGGACAACAGCGTGACTTGCTCAGGGGGCCTTAAGGACCATTTGCCTTAGAGAAATTCTGGGGTTTGTTTCATAGGAGGGGTCTGGAGTTCATGGTTCTTTCATATCTATGCCTGGTAACGAAGACATGAACCCCTGGGGAACATGTTTAAGTGGAGAGAGGCCTCACTGCCCACGGGATGTGGTGGTGCCGTAGGTCCTGTATGTTCTGCCAGGCCCATCCCTGGGGAAGTAGTGACATGTGGGATATGCAGGAAGGATTTGGGGCCTGTGCTACACCTCTCCTGGGTCACTGGGATATGGATCGTCACTGTCCTCCCAAAGGCTGTGTTGAAGACATCTTCATCAGTCTAAGGCACTACTGGGTGGTGGCAGAACCGGCGGGATGGGGGTTAGGCCATCAGGTGTGCCTTTGAACAGGACACTGGGTCCTTTTACTTCCTTGCTGCCACGGAGTCAACAGCTTTGTTCTTCCTTGCCCTCTTGTCAAGATATTCTGCCTCGTTAAACCAGAAGGGTGAGCCACGTGCTAAGATGCCTGCAGCTGTGAGAAAGACAGTCTGGCCTTGTGATCTAACAGGCCGGCCTTCTGTCTGGGTGACAGAAAGCAGACACAGGGATCAGGGATGTCTGATTCCTGAACAGTCAGTGAGTTTAATGACAGCGGTGCCCGAAGCCATTCCAAGGCACACCTGTGGAGGGAAGGCCCAAAGCTCAGGGCTTTCTAACCCCAGCCCACACGTGCCTCACAGGCTGCAGTGCCCCCACGGCCTAGCTGCCATCTTCCCACTATTTAGAGAAAACAGGTGGTACCAGAGCCACAAAGAGCACCTGCACCCTGGGGTGGAGGTCACAGGAGCAAACACCCGGTAGAACCGAGCCACCTGCTGGCCTCCTCTGGGAGAGACCCAAGACCATGCATGGGTGCTGGAATTACACACTGTGTTTCTTCCTTTACTTACACTCTTGTGATGAAGTTTAATTAGGCACAGTAAGAAGTTAACGATAAAATACAACAACTGTAGCAATGTGTTATAGTAAAAGTTTACAACTTATGGAAGGTTTATTTCTGGAATTTTCCATTTAGTATTTTTGGATCACAGTTGACCTCACGTAACCAAGACTAAAAATAATTGGGGTTGGGGGAGTCTGGACAGCTACACTCAGAACTACTGTCATTCATTCATATGTATATACCCACACATCAAATCCTCGCTGATTCCTTCTGATAAACTCTTCTGTGGCTCAAGATTCCACGAACAGTTTAGCTCACACATACCTGGTCACACGATGGAAAGCAAGGTCAGAGGCATAGCATTCTAACCCTGACCCTGGAAACAAAGCCACATACTAACAGCCAACATCTAAATAGACTTTTATTTTTATTTTTCTTGTTTGGACAGAAAAGAAAAAGTCATTGGCCTTCGTTAATCTCCCTAAGTGTTGGAAACACCTGAACTCAGAAAAAGTGGACCTTGTAGAAAAGCGTCACAAATTAAAAATATATTTCTCCACGTGGCAAAAGTGCTCGCAATCCAGTTAAGGGTACAGCAAAGATTATCTCAAACACAATCTGAAATCGGGCCCACAATCCACAGCATCGTGGGTCCCACCACAAGTGAGGGCGCTTGTGGAGAGGGAGGACACAGAAGTGACGAGGTGCCAGCCACACCTCAGCTCACCAAATGAACACGGAAGAGTGCCCCAAAGCCCCTGTTGAGGACATTGTGTATCTGAAGAAATTAGGTGGCTGTGGAGCTCAGATTAAGGGGCTGCTGAAAGGTGCAGAAATCACTCATTTCCTGTGTGTGGGGATGGTAGACCCACCTCGGGGCGGAGGCTCCATGGAGATGCGTCAACCTCTGGCAGAAAGGCCTGGGTCTTTGGGTTCCACATGCCTTCCTGCCAGCTGCTGCCGGCCCCTGCTGTGGGAAGTCCCCAACCTCGGGTCAAGTCACAGGTGGTTCCCTAGCCAGGGCCTCCCGATCCAGCTGTACCTTTCTGGGGGACCACCACACTCGGAGAAAGGATGCTGGAGGATTTTGTTTTCACAACGCTACGTATTTCCCAAAACAAGGATTTCTGCCAAAGAGCACAGCCTGCGGGCTCCCCAGGCCTGGGGAGGTGTGGCCACATCTGGCCCTTCCTACCCTGTCACAGGCCAGACACAGAACTGTGATCATGCAGGGAACTGTGAGGGCATGAGGGGGAGGGAGGGACACGTCTTGTTTACAGTAGACCTTAAGCAACAGTAGGAAAATAACCTGAAGATAGATTGAAAAATAAAAAACCAGCATCGCTCTCCTCTGTGAACCTCTCGGTTCCCTCAGCCCTGCCCTCCACCAGCCCTAAGGAGGATGCAGCAGGAACACCCTGTTTAGTCGGCAAGCTGCAGCCGCTCCTGTCTCATGAAGTTTTAACGGCACCACACTGCATGTTTTCTTTCAAGGGAGCCATCTAAGCTGATCACACATGTCCCTAGGTACTGAGTGGTGGCACTGAGTGGCCCATTTTGCAAGCTTGCCTGGTTTGAACTTGAGCCTGTCATGATCTCTCAAGCTCTGGGCAGCAGAGCATGGTCCACCGGTCCTGCTGCTGGTAGCTTCCGCTGCCACAGCCCCTCCAGTCACCCGTACTGGGCTCTGGGGAGCCCACCCCCTTTTGGGGGGTGATGCTAAAAGCAGACCCTCTGGCCACACATGGGCTCTCCAACAGACAGGCAGGTGACAGGCTCCCTCCTTGTCCCTGCCACCCCTGGGCCAGCACAGTCTCAGTGGGCTGGTGATGCATCCTCCAGGCCCAGCAACTCCCTGACAAGTCTCTCTCCAAACTGAGCCCGGCTGTACCTCTTCACGTGGTAGGCATCTGACATTTTGTACAGGATGTAGGCGTTGTTGACAGCGATGCTGATGGCAAACCAGAACACCTGCTGCCATGTCTTGTTTGGCTTGTGAGAGATGAAATACCTGGGGACAGAGAGGAGTACAATGTCACATAGCCGTTTCCTGAGGTTTAAACGCTCCATCCCTTCCTGGTAGAGGGAAACTCTTTAAGTCGCAGGAAGTAAACAAAACCCACAAATCACAGAAAGAAATAAAATCCGCTGAGGGAGCTCTTGGAACTTGGGGGGTTGGGAGGTGCAGCCATGGCAAATACTGGGAGGAGGGGACTCTCCAACCAGCTGAGGGAGCTCCAGGAATAGAGCTTTTGGGAGCTGTCACCCATGCTCCTGTTCAGTGAGCATGAAAATCTCGCTGGCTGACTAGGATAGACTCCTGGAACTATTTCTTTAATCTGTAGCGAGTGCCCGATCCGGGGTGAACAAGCGTGTATTCTCCTCTCCTCAGAAGTCACACAGCAGGCAAGCGGAAGGAGAGCCCAGAGGCTCTACACTTGGTCACAGTTTCTGCAGAGCCCATATGATGGGGTGCCAGGGACCAGCTGTGGGCGGTCCCTGTGAACTTCACTCAAGGAAAATGAAGAAAAAGAAAACAGCTACTGAGAAATGGGAGAGAGGGTGGGGCTGCAGCAGGCCCTACCCAGCCCCCGGCCCCCGGCCCCCAGCCCCAGCCCCTAGCCCCCTCTTCTCAAAGCCCTGTTCTAGGTCTGTCTCCCCTGAAGTACGCACTCCCTCAGCTCCAGGCCCTGCGAGGCGCTCTCTCTTTCCCAGATGCGTTTCCGTTATTCATTTGTCCTTCCTTGGGGAAGACGCAGGACCCCGGGACTGACCCTGAGGACACTATTCATGCCCAGAACCTTATCTCTTAGGATCATCTTTTCCTATATATTTTCTCTGCATCCTGGTGATATCGTGTCTGAAGACCACCAGAGTGTCTAGCACAGGACACTACCCCTGTGTCCACTAAGCCACCACCATCTTTGAAATGCTGAGACAATGATGTGGTAAGTGTCCTGTCAAGGCAGAAGAGGTGGCTTCTCACAGGCTAGGTGCTCCAGAGAAGACACAGGTCTTGCTCTCCCCTCCTGACCAGGTCATAGACCCAACAATGGAGGGTCCCCTAATACAGCCAAGCTTGGCTACCTGGCCAGCTGGACTAGCTCTGCTCTGGGTAGGAAGACTGAGATGAAGGCATCTACATGCGCAGCAGCCTCCTCTGGTTATCAGGAGGCCTGGGCAGGCTGGCTCTGTGCGCATGTAGGTCACACACATCTGCTGTACACACTGCATGTGCCTTCTGCATACTGTATGTGCACAACACAAGCGCACACCTGATCACAGGCATTCTTGTGCAAAGGAACCAAGGACTCAGTGGACAGATGGGAGGGGGGCAGGATGAACGAAGCTCATGGAGGATGAAGGCTGAAGGTTGTGCCAAGATGCCCATCACTGGGCATCTTGTGAGAGAAGGGAACCTCAGGTGGGGTTGGAGGCCTGGACTGAGTTGAATGCAGAGCTCGCTAGAGCTAAGATGGGTGTGTAGGCCACCTGGATCCAGGAAGAGGGCCAGGAATGACCTCATAGGTCCTCATGCTCCAAACACATGTTCTTCAGCATGTCCGGGCCAACACTATCTCCCAACACACCAGTGTGCTGGCGTCATTCACCCCCCCCAGCAAGCCCCAGCCACCGCCACCTGAAGGCACAACAGCCGCCCCCACACGCACCTGCTGTACTTATCGTCGTATCTGCAGATGTAGCTGAGGTGAGCAGCAAAGGCCTCCACAGCCAGAGGGCAGGGGATTTCCCCACTCCTCCTCTTGATGATGACCCCTGTGGGGGGAGGGGAGATGCTCAGTCCTCTTTCAGGCACTTAAGCACTCCTGTGTTCCTGGCTGCCCAGTTCTTGGGGTGGGGTGGGGAACTGCATCAGCACCACCCATCGGCTGCTTTAGCAGAGAAGGGGGAGGGGGCGCAGAAGGCAGCAAGCGCAAAGACATATGCCAGCAAGGGGGCACAGGGACAATGACAGACCGCAGGCGACTCTAAGCGGCACAGGTGGAGCACAGCCAGGACAAGTCTGAGAGGGACTGGGGAGCAGAGCGCTTCCTCCCCATAGTGGTTGACTTGGGCAAGGGCTGCTGGGAGGGGGACAGTGGCAGTTTCTCTGCGTCCTTTACTGTGTGGGTGGGATCATACCACAGAGGAGCAAGGAGGCCACCCCTTCCACACCAGGCCCAACCTCCTCACACTTCTCAAGGTCCTTTCCTGGGGCCTTGGGATGGAAAGTTCCCTGCCTTCCCCACGGTTACCCATCCACTGACAGACACATCTACCTCAGAATGCTTTCCTGACACATACAAAGGGAATGTAGCTAAGGTGCCTCCAAAGTCATAGCACAAGTCACAACCAGCAGAGCCTGGGGACCAAGGGAGAACCCACAGGCCCTCACCATTCCATTCACTAATGGCTGCTGTGTGATGCCTGTCCCCTGGCCTGCCCGTGCACTGTCTGCCTAGCCTCTGCAGGACACAGGGACAAAGATGGAGGTGTCCTTCCTAGCACATGTGCAGTGGGCATGCTTAGGGTGTCCCACTGTGCTATCTAGTTTTAGGTCACACTACAGAAGCACATACTATATGGAGGACGTAAACATACACACACTGCCACAGAAGCACATGTGGATCACACATGTAACACAACCATACATACATTGTACCACTATATATATACATATATACACACGCACACACACACACGTGCGTGTACATGTCACACCCCCAGCACGCAAAGAGCGCACGTGAATGCCACATTAGAAGCAGCTCTGCAGATTCCTTTGCAATCGTCAATTTTTCTCTCAGCAGTTTAACACTGTCTTAACTGTCAGTTACTTTAAATACAGACTCGGATAATTAAGTCCCTCTGTTCTGGATCGATTTTAAATCCCCAGAGAATTAGTGAGGAAAGCAGTGGGCCGCCTGGCAGCCAGGATTACACAGGCACTTTGCTTGCAGGAGTCCGCGATGATAACATGATCCACACATCCACCCAGAATGTAGCACATCATTTTGCCCTAAACAATAGAAGCATCACACCCTAACAAGCAGGTAGTTCACAAAGCTACTTGTCAATCAAATCCTCCCAGCCAAGGCAAGCTAAGGGCTTCACGAGGCTCTGCACTGCCCCTTCCTAGGACGGAACAACGACTAAGGACACAGACAGCATGAGCGTCCCCCCAGGCTTGTGCCCTGGATGCCCCCCACTTCCTATACCCACACTCCCACTCCCTACTCACCTTGCTGCACAGGGGAGTAGGCATTGGTCAGGAAGCGGAAGTGCCCCTTGTTATACCAACAGATCAGAGACATATTCCCCTTTGTCCTGATCTGGTACTGGCCCCGGGCAAGTGGGGTGACAGGGTTGGTCAGCATGGATGGAGGGAGGCCCGTGCAGTCGCTTTTCCTAGAGCTCAGTAGGCCACAGCAGTAGATCCCTGGCAGGAAAGATGCAAAATCTCACATGTGCCATTGTCAGGTAGCCCCACCCCACAACCCAGAGAAGGAGAGACAGGTGCGAGCAGAACCCTCAGAAACAGCTGCTGAGGCCCTGTCCTCTCTGTGCCTTCCTTCCTCTGTAAGAACCACCCTAAGGTCACGAAGGCCCTGACGAATGTGAGCAATGGATTACTGCAACAACATGGCGCACATCCACAGAGCCTATCATCCCATCTGCTTCCAGAAACCTGTATTTGCTGGGTTCTCACATGTACCTCACAGAAGATGAGGAAGGAGACCTGAAGGAGGGAAAGGCCCTAGATCACAGTTGAGATGGTAAAGTGCTGTGGCTGTGCCCAACAATGCAGCCAGAGTCCTTGGGGTGGACACACCTGACAGTCCTAAGGGCTCTTGTCACTGTGATGAGGCACATGGCACTCCATTGCAGAGAGCTCAGTAACTCTAGAGGCTTCCAAAAGTTCATAGTGATGTCATTTTTATATTACCTAACCTTAGGAAAAGACAAAAGCCCATACCCCAATCACTCTCATCCAGCCAGAGTTCTCTGCCAATCTCCTAGCTTACTGAGCCTTGGATCTCAGAAGCAACTTCTGACTCCTGGGGAAGCAGCCCCAGTGGTCCAGGCCATGCTCTGGTACCAACACTCATGCTGCTCTGCACACACACACACACACACACACACACACACACACACACACACACGGGGGGGAGGGTCAGGGAGAGAAAGCGCAACTCCTAGAACTGATAGCAAATCCAGGCAGGAGTGGACCATCACGTATATCTATGCAGACACCATCAAAGGTCACGCCTCTCTAAACATGCCTCCGCAGACATGGGCTCAGGCAGCAGGCAAGCTCCCCACTGTGTTTCACGGAGAGCCGGATCTCCTCCAAAGCCGCCGTGTCATGCGTTCTAGGACCAGTTCCTACAGCTTTCCTTCCCCCTCTCAGTCTGATCTCTTGCCACATATGAGTTCTGAGCCTGCCCGTGAAGGCCAGTGCAGACAGTCACCCTTACCTAGCCTGCAGTGCAGTCAGTCACCCTTACCTAGCCTGCAGTGCAGTCAGTCACCCTTACCTAGCCTGCAGTGCAGTCACCCTTACCTAGCCTGCAGTGCAGTCACCCTTACCTAGCCTGCAGTGCAGTCAGTCACCCTTACCTAGCCTGCAGTGCAGTCAGTCACCCTTACCTAGCCTGCAGTGCAGTCAGTCACCCTTACCTAGCCTGCAGTGCAGTCAGTCACCCTTACCTAGCCTGCAGTGCAGACAGTCACCCTTACCTAGCCTGCAGTACAGAGGTGGACTGATCCCTCATTTCAACACAGCTTCCAAGGCCCAGGGTGTAAGCTGCTTATTCCTCCACAGTACAGGAGGGTTCAGTTTTAAGGCCTGATGTTCACTGTGTGGCAGAGCAAACTGCCTCAATTCTAGTAGCTTCTGTCTGTGAGTGACACTTTCTGAGCTGTCCCCAAGCACAGCTTCAGTCAAAGCCAGGGGAAGCTTATCCAGTCTGCAAAGAGCAAACGGAACCTCTTGCCCCAAGAAGCCCAAGACCTTTCTGAGGCCCATGGGATTGTCCCTGACCACACAGGTCTCTGCCAGATGGGAAGGAGTCTCACTAGTGATGGTGGATGATTCTCGTACTTTCCAGACTCTTCTTACTAGGAGCTTTTCCTCCAGGCCTCTGATGGCCAGAACCACACAGCAAAGGGCACACACGTGAGTGCCCAGAAGACTGGCAGAGCTCTGTGCCAATGAGGTCTCTAGTGAACCCAGGACTCACACCTTGAGATCACCAGAACCTGGACACGGGGCAGCTGAGATGCCTGTGCAGTCGGTGGCCACCACTCCCATCCTCTTCACCCTCTTACTGCTTCCCCAAGGAGCTGGCCACGCTGGGGTGGCCACTGGACAAACCTTGCTTCTCAAATTCTTCAAACAGGGTGAGGCTGGTGATACTGGGCCCTGTGAAGATGATATAATTCTTCCCAGCCGCATTCCGGCACAGGCTCCGGGCCACCATGCCGTGGAGCTGTGGCTTGTTCTTCAGAGCGTCCAGGCCATCTGGGCCACCGCCTTCCTTCAGGTGGACATAGATCTTGAATGGAAATGCACAGAGGTGAGACAGTCAAAGGCAACATGGACCACAGCATGAAGCTGCAGGACACATAGGGCAGAGAACACGAGGAAACGACCCCAGTATCAGTCCTCGGCCACCACCATGGCAACCCAAAACCTGAGCAGTTGGTGGTTCAGCCTGGAGGCCTCTTTCTGGAAAAGTCTAGGTGGGAAAGGAGCAGTTACAGATGGCAAAACTGGCAGTGAAAAGTGATGCAAACCTGCTTCTAAGTTCCCACACATAAATAAAAATATAAAAACATAGACGCAAGGGCCATTTCAAGGGCTAGGCACACTCTTATAGCTACTGCCCACGGGGCAAAATGACTAGTCAGCTCAAAGGCAGGCGGAACAGGCCTCATCTGTCTTACCATACCAGAGACACAGTGGAGGTCAGACACACTCCAGGGGCCATCATCAAAGAGGGGTGCTGAACTTAGGAAGCAGTCCCTCCACAACCCACGCCAGCTCCGTGACTGCCACCAAAGGCGCGGGCAAGACGATGGATCGATGTAGGTACCAACTAGTCCCCTCCCCTAAAGAGAGCAGACATTCTTGGGAATGCTCGGAGACTTTGACACAGCCCACTACCGTTCTCTCGTGCCTGCCCTGCAGCACATGCTGACACTGGAGCAATCTGACCATGCCAGAGCTGCTCGGCTCTCTGAGAAACACCCAGAAGGAGCATGTGGAAGACCCAGATACCATGCCAGGACCCATCCTGTCTGGTGAGTTTGGGAGGTCACCTACCAAGCACATGTGTCCTTGAAGAGAACAGAGAATACAAAGGCTCAACTCTGTACTTAGGTCAATGCACAGGAATGTGACTTAGCAAGAAAACCTTCAACAGAATGGGCAGTACTTCACTGAGAAGTGGGGCAGAACAACAGAGCCACTGGGTTCAGCAATGGTCAGGAAGCTGGTGGGTCCTGGCCTGCATAGATCTTCTGTAAATGCAGCTGAATATCCCTGTTTTGACTCTGCACACATCCACACTTAGCTTCAGAAACCCTATGCTCTAGGGTTTTAAAAAATTAGCCGGACGGTGGTGGTGCACGCCTTTAATACCAGCACTCGGGAGGCAGAGGCAGGTGGATCTCTGCGAGTTCGAGGCCAGCCTGGTCTATAAGAACTAGTTTCCAGGACAGGCTCCAAAGCTACAGAGAAACCCTGTCTCAAAAAACCAAAAAAAAAAAAAAAAAAATCCTGCATGTCCCACAGACATATATGTTGGCACCAGCGCTACAAGAGGGGAGCCTGACATAGCACAGCTGACTCTTGTGTTCATGGCCCATGAGGGTGAAGTCAAAACATCAGCTGCTGTGTTTTCCCAGGGCTCAAGAACCTTCTGTTGTAAGACTGAGAGTGTCTATCACTCTCTGGGAGCCATAGGATTGTCTACATCTCTACCCCTCCAGCTTCAGTCAGCATGGTTTATTTAGACATACTGACTATATACTCAAATGGCTATCTCTGCAGGTTGTGGTCAGAATGCAAAATGTTCCCTACATTTGTGTGTTTGGACAGCTGGTCCCCAGCTGGCGGTACTGCTTTGAGAGGATAAGGAACCTTTTGGAGGTGGGGCCTTCTTGAAGGGTATGGTGTGCTGGCTTTGAGGATTCCATCTTGGTTTGTTTGTTACTGAGATTTCTGCTTCCTGACGGTCAACACAGTGTAGCTACCTTACCCACTGCCACGGCCCGAGCTGCTCCTGCTGCCGCTGTGCCTGCCTTGCAGTGAACTAGCACAAACCTCCTCTAAGCTGCTTCTTGTCATGCATTTGGTCTTAGTGACAAGAAAAGTGACTAATACAGAGCACAGTAAACATTTACTAGGACTGGAGAGATGGGTCAGTGCTTAAGAGCACTTCTGTTTGGTCCCAGCATTCACGTGGTGGCTCACAACAGTCTGTAATCGTCCCAGGAGATCTGATGCCCTCTTCTGGCCTCCGCAGGTGCCAGGCACTCATGTGGTGTGCATACACTCATATAGTCAAAACTCATATACATAAAGTGAAAAATGGATCCTAAAAAGTAAAGCATTCCCTGGAATTACAGATGTTCTGGGTTTTGTGGAGGTGGCGCTGAACATAAGATTAAATTAGAAGGAGATACTAATAAAAGACCTTCTTTACCAGCACTGATAAGTGCAGCTGGAAACTGATGTGTTGTTCTAAGGCATGAGTTTGTGGTCATCAGTGTGTACTGCCTTCTGTGCACGTCTGGAGATGATCAGGACTCAAAGCTAGGTCAGGATCTCACTCTCCTGGGACAGGCAATTTTCCCCAAACAACAGTAAGGGGCAGCTGAGAGTTTGTCCTTGGCTTGGGACACACATTTGCAAGACTATCTGAAACTGCTCAGTACTTTGTCCAGAGGGCTAAGTCCAAGCATTCTTCTCAAGGTGTGACCGTGGAGTATAACGGACTCCTGCTAAGGCAACAGCCTTCTCCTCCCTGTCAAGAATTTGGAAGTGGCACCAGAGAGGGGCTCAGAGACTCCCAAGTGCGGAGAACTCACTACTATACAATAAGTTCCATACCTTAAGAATTAAATGTATTAGTTTATGGTATGTGTATGTGCATATGTGCACATGCATGCCTACATGTGAACATGCCACTGTGCACCATGGAGAGTATGTGGAAGTCAGATGACAACATGGGGTAATTAGCTCTCTGTTTCCACCACATGGGTCCCGGGGATCAAACGCAATTGTCAGTCTTGGCAGCAAAGCCCTTTACCCATTAGACTGCCCAGCAGACTTGTTGTTTAGATATGGTCTCAGTCTGCAGCCCAGGCTGGCCTGGAATTCAACAGCAGTCCTCCTGTTTATCTGATTCCCGAAAGAACATGAGGGTCACTGCAGCAACTGATCTGGTGAACGCAGAGGCCACTGGTATGTACCAGCTGTGAGGTGCCAGGGAGGATATACACGATGCGGCCATGGGCAAACCACACAGAGGTGCATAACGAATGTGCACAGGGAAGATACAGGTGAGATGGTGGGGGTGTCTGGCCATACCAGAGAGCCCTGAGGCTTATATACATCCCCTCACAAGAGGTACCGGAGACACAAGGGCGTGGGTGCTAGACTGGAGGCATGGCTGCATCACTCACTGCTGGTGCAATTGTGAGCAAGCAGATCACATGCTTGGAGCCCTGCTTTCCTGGTCCAGAAAGATTGGTGGCATGCAGCCTACAACCCCAATGGCCTGAACAACACATGATAATCTCTGTATTTGGGTCAGAGGACATGCATGGAGCTCGTGGTCCCTCCGTCGGCTCAGCCCACAGCAGTCAAGAGGACTAACCAGCCTCAAAGCAATTACTTCAGCCGTTGCCCAGTTTCTGCCATGGCCCCAGACGAACCCTACGCAAGGACATCTGACGGCTTTCCCTCCTGGAAACCCTGCAGCTCTCAGGGGATTTTCTTCCTTTTCCTCAATCTCCCACCTTTACCAAATTCTCCTTAATAAGGCTTGCTTAAACTGAGACAAACTCAAAGCCAGTATCCCAGGCCATCTTTGGTGCCTCTAAGTGTCTGGCACCATTGGTCCTTGGGTCGTCTCAAAACCCCACATGACAGGGGTGTGTCCTCTCCAAGGGCCAGCTTCCCCACAGTAGGGAGAGTGAGACCAGACTGCCCTCTGCTGGAGTGCTGGGGCCAGTGTGACAGACAGTGGGAAGAAAGTGAGCTAACTGGGCCCATGGCACTCCGTTTCACCCTTCCCATCTCCCCAATGTCTGCATATCCCCCACAGCCCCCCGCTTCTGACACCTCTCATCCCCACTCCGCAGTGCCCGACTCACCTGGATGATGAAGCCAGTCGAAGAGCACTGGCGGACCCACAGGCTGAATTTCCGCTTTTTCCTCTTCCGCAGCTCACGCTCCGTGCATGTGGCAATAAACACGGGGTCCTCATCAATCAGGGGTTCATGTAGCACCTGCGGGAAAAGGAAAAACAGGAGTTCTCACAGGGCTGTATGAGCCTGGCTCTCAGCAACACCTTCAGAAGGCTGTGTGACCATGACGAAGCCGCCTGGCTTCTCTGACCTGAAGTCTCCTTACCTGCAAAGGCTTAGGATAACCGCACTGCTGCTCTAGGGAGGACGCAGCTGGGAAGCATTGGTGCACTCACCTACACCCTGACCCGCAGCAGATGGTCCTTTATCAGCTATGGCCGTGGTTCTTGCTATCCTCCTTGCACAATCCCACACTGGCTGTGCCTGTGATCTTCCCTGGCATGAGACAACAGGCTCAAAGCCACTATCCCAGGCGCCCATCTTCAGTGACTGTGAGCATCTGGAACCCTAGATCCTTGGGTCATGTCAAAACCCTACATCACAGGGATGGAGCCAGGTATGACTGTGGCCCATATCAGTGATTTATATCATTGGCCCAGGTCACCAGGCCCAATTTGTGTCATTGTGTGTGTAGGTGTGTGTGTGAGAAAGAGAGGGGGTGGCATATGTGACCATGAATGAAGATGTGTTGCAGAATATTAATTTAAGATGTGTTATATTTGTTTATGCTGTCAAATATCTGTTTAATGACACAAAGATGTGTTGCATCCTTTTATGTTGCATTTGTTTGACTCTGTGAAGCTGTGTTACTCTGCCTGCCTAAAACACATGATTGGTCTAATAAAGAGCTGAGTGGTCAATAGCCAGGCAGGAGAGGGATAGGTGGGGCTGGCAGGCAGAGAATAAACAGGAAGAGAAGTCTAAGGAAGGAATTGAGCAAGAAAAGGAGGAGAGAAGGATACTGGGGCCAGCCACAGAGTAAGGAGGAAAGAAAGGTTTATAGAACAGAGAAAGGCAAAAGGCAGATGGGATAATTTAAGAAAGGCTGGGTAGAAACAAGGCTGGGCATTTGTAAGTAAGAATACGTCTCCATGTATTTATTTGGGGGCCCCAAAGTAAAAGCAAACAAACAAACAAGCAATAAAAACAACCACAAAGGTGTCTAGAGGCATCTGATTCCCTGGGACGGGAGGTTCGAGGAGCTGTGAGCTGTCCAATGTGTGCTCTGAAGTGAACCTGGATCCTCTGCAAGGGCAGCAAGCATTCTGAGCCGCTGAGCCATCGCTCCAGCCCCGACACCCTAAGCAATTATTAAGTGTCCTTTGCCTATGTCAACGTCTTGATAACATGATTTTATGACCTTTTCAAAGAAAAAAAATAAAATAAAAAGACTCCAAGTTGGTTTTTCACACTGAAGTGCTTGGGAGGCTTCTGGGAGTTCACCGAGGCCATACAGTACATATTACGATTCCCTCGCCGGTTCCATTCCACAGTTATGAGAGTGCGCGTCTGCTGTAAAGTAAGATGACGTGCAGACACACGGATTTCCATACGACACAGTGTTCTAAACGGAGGACCATCAAACCACTGCCTATTTTTGTGAACAAAACTGATTGGAATAATTCTCTGTCCTCAACTGCTGCAGCCTTGTGGCCACAGGACAAAAGGGACAGGACCCACAAGAGGAGCACAGAACATCTGGAGCCGTCTTTGGCCACGTGCGGGAAAAGTCTCAAGGACTCAGCCCCTAGAGACAGTGGCCGAGCGTCTCTCGGTCTGAGTCAGTTCAGGGCATGAGGTCCTCCCAAAGAGCCGCATTAGCCCATGGCCTGGCACGGGCACCCTGGAAGGTGAGCTCTGCACTCACGACCCAGCATTCTTTTGGTAACAGTCCTTTGGTTCTATTCTCAAAAAGCATCAGCCTCAGGGCTTTTTAGATGGCTCCTCTTGCAGAGGGCCCATGATTGGTTTCCAGCACCCACATGGTAGCTCACAACCTTGTAGAACTCCAGTTCTAGGGGATCCAATGCCCCTTCTGATCTCTGTGAGCACTGCACACATGTAGTGTACTTAACATACATGCAGGCAAAAACACTCATAGATGTAAAATAAAAATAAATCTCTTTTCCTAAAAAAGTATCAGCCACACCTCACTGGTATGCACTGGCACACTCTGCCCCCTGGATTTTTATTGTTGGAAAATCTTGAAAGTGACTTCAGGATGTGGCCCTGCCTCTGCTCAGTATGGGAATGGACAAGGTGGCCTGCCTGTGCTGCAGCCCAGACCTTCATGCCCAGTTCCTCATAGTCCCTGACTCCTTGAAGCTTATGAGACATTCAAAGCCCCATGGGGAACCTTCTAGGAAAATGGACAATCTTAAGGAGGTCATAGGAACAGGGAGGACAGCATGGAGGTGTCCCCGCTCCCTGCTCTTCCCCTGCCCTTCTTCTTGACTAGACCATGCTTCTGTTGCTTCTCAGCCACACAAATGTCCTTTTCCTCAGTGAATGAATGAGAACATCTCCACATGATCTTCAACCACACTGATAAGTGCATCCCAGCAGGGCCAACAAGAATCTGAGTCTCTTCCTCCTCTGGGGAAAACAGCCAGCATCTCTGTAACACAGCACTATCCCTGAGTCCCCTCTGTGTGCTGCATCAACAGCAGTTCTGAGGGAGTCTGACACCAGACTGTGTGTGGCAGGGCTGAGTATAGGAGGGCATGGAAGGCAGGGTGGTCAGGAGCCGCAGGAGTCCGGGGGCTGTGCCAGGGGTTCTGGGCCACCAGACCCTGGAAAAGGCCTCAGGTTCTACCCTGAGTGGCCAGGTGAACCTTTGCATGTAAGAAGTCACGATGACCAGAAGAGCAGCTGCAGCTGCAGCTCCCTCCTTCGCTGTCCAGAAGGCGAAGGCGACACTACCAGGACTGGGGTCCTGAGACAGGCTGTGTAAAGCCTGGAAGAGCCATGGAGCGGGGAGAGTGCTGTGCCTCTGCGCAAAGGGTCGGGGTTCAAGCCCCCACGATCCCTTACAACATGTGGGGTCGGGGTTCAAGCCCCACGATCCCTTACAACATGTGGGGTTGGGGTTCAAGCCCCACGATCCCTTATAACATGTGGGGTCGGGGTTCAAGCCCCACGATCCCTTACAACATGTGGGGTTGGGGTTCAAGCCCCATGATCCCTTACAAACACGTATGGGTCATAAGGTTAGGAGTATGGCTGGTGACCTTGAAGCGACTTGTTCAAGTCACTGGAGAAAGTACGGCTGGACAGGGAGAGAGGACATCCTAAATCCTGTCCCTAGCTAAGAAAAGTCTCAGGGCATTCAATGGCACCTTCGCTGACATTCACATACACACGCAGACACACAGAGACACATGCACGTGCACACACACATGCATGCATGGACATGTGTGGAGATACACATATGCAAGTGCACACACACACACATGCATGTATGAACATGCATGGAGACACACACAGATGCACACTGGCCTCACCTGGGTCTGAGATGGCCTGAAGGCAGCATCAAAGCTGCTCTGCAGGGAGTCAAGGAAGGGCTGGACCTTGTAGAGCCCATGCGTGGTCTGGCTGGAACGGAAGGCCACGACATGGAAGTACTTGAGGATCTTCTCGAAGCGGGCCTGGCTCATGACGAGGGCGAGGCTCCGGTTGCTGTAGAAGCCTCCACTCCAAATGCTGAGTACTGACTCGCAATGCGAGACGCTGGTAGAGATCACATAGCCCAGGAAGGCCTTCATCTCGGCCAGTGTCACCTCCACCCAGGCACCGTCACTGCCAAAGCGTTCCTGGAACTTTCTGGCATACATGTTGGTCTGTACCACCATGTTCTTGAGCACGTTGTCTGGGACAAAGAGCTGGAAGAAGTCCACCGCACTAGCGCTGGGGGGCATCTTTCTGGTTGGACCTGAAACCCAAAGACAGACCAAGTGTTCACCCCCAGTGCCACCACCACCTGACGGGCCAGGTGCTCTTGGCCTTGGGCTCAGGCCAGCAACCCTCTCTGGCCTCCCCTCCCTCCTGCATCTGACATCTTACCCAGTGGGAGGCCATAGCCCAGCTCTCCCATCCCCTGGGCTTCTTGTCACTTGGATGCTCCTGTCTTGTCTCCCAGGAGACACCCATCATTCCCACCTTCCTTCCAAACCTGTCTCCATAGAAAAGCCCTGTTGTTCTGTTCCTTCCAACCTTGACCTCCCGTTCCCTGGTCCTCCTGCTGCCAGACCCATCACACCTAGGCAGCCCCTGTACACATTACACCTAGGCAGCCCCCGTACACACTCTACAGGACACCAGTGGCAACACTCTTGCAAGAATCTAGCTAACAAGAGTTCTGCCACGTGCAGCCCACCCCGTGAAGACTGATGGGAGGGGGCCTACACGGCTCCACCGCGACTCTCCAGCATGCACCGTGTAAGGTAAGGGGACTCGGAAACTCCCATGCTTCAGCTGCAGCCAGCAGAGAGCAAACTTTACTAAACATTCTCACATCATTTTAAACCACTGGCGGGCTAATTCAAAGGGAATAATGTAAGACAGTTTCACCACTGGGAGACAGGCCAGATTTTTTACTGACATAGCCTCTTTGCAAACAAGTACACACGTATACACACACACACACACACACACCAAGACTCTTAAACTTACTATAACATTTTCACCTTGAACCAAAAACATCTTAGGTGGAAAATGCATGCACTGCTCTAATTCAGTCACAGCACACTGCAGGGTATCAGCTGCTCCCCTCACAATGGCAACCGACCAGGAACCATAGCTCAACATCACTGTTCCAAACAGGAGGATTATCAGATGACATACTGCTGGTCAGAGCAAAGACCCAAGTTTAAAATGCAAATATGGTTCCTACTCGAATATACCACTGCCTTTGCATTACCCTAAAGTCAAGAACACCAAGAACACACACACTCTCTCTCTTTAAGGCAGAGTTTCTTTGGGTAGCCTTGGCTGTCCTGAAACTTGCTCTGTAGACCAGGCTGGCCTCGAACTCAGAGATCCACTTGCCTCTACCTCCTGAGTGCTAGGATTAAAGACATGTGCATGTGTGTGTTTATATGATTCTTAGGAATCACCGATTGCAATTCTATTAAACAGGCTTGAAGCAGCATGCTCTGGTTTGGAGGAATCATACTTTTGCATCTCTGTGGTGATTTTTAATAAAAACTGCACGTATTCTCCAGAGTTTCAAAGGCCTTTCTTTCCCACCAGCTTGCACGGCCTGTGAAAAACCAAGCTGTTCACAGCGAAAGGAAGACAGATAAAGCCAATGACACAGCTGGATTTTTGAGCACTGGCTAGATCCAGGGGTGCAACTACCACATTTTTTTGTTTCCATTTACATGGGGGTGTATGTGACGTGTGTCTATGCATGTTTGCACGTGAGTAGGTACATGTGAGCATACACATACACCTGTGTGTGCACATGCATAGGAAGCCCAAGGTTGAAATTGTGAATCTTCTTCAATCATTCATGTCCACCTTATTCATTGAGACAGGGTTTCCATATCCAGAGCTCACAGATAATGGATCCAAACTCTAACCCTTATGCTTGCAAGGTAAGCACTTTAACCACCAAGCCACCTCCCTAGCCCGATTACTTAAAATTCAGTTCACTGTGCACCAGACTGGCCACTTGCTCCCAGCTCTCGTTTTCTCTCTGTAGAATGGACCAAGGGAAACCAGCTTCAAAAGACTGTCTACAAAGTAGGATGAACAAGGCCACATGATCCCCAGCATAGCACTGGCAGGAGGAGATAAACTTAAGGCCTGGCAGCTATTGCTGGGACACCAATAGGAAATCGCTGAGGGCTTTGTAAAGCAAATTCTGTTCTCCGTTCACCTAGACAGCAGGTAGCCACCGTATTCACTGTCTCCTGCCACACCGTAGAAAGGTGGCCCAGCTGACACCAGTGCACCACGCTGACCCAGGCGGCAGTCCAGTTGGCATGGGGATGCTGAAACACAGGGCTGTGTTTGCTGGTGTGCCATAGCGACCCTGGCGAATATCTCAGCAGTTTGTGAGTGGAGCCATAAATTATTCAGAATGGCATTCAGCAAGGGAGAGAACCAGCATTGTAACTGCTGCCTCATGCTGAGGGAGAGGCGTGGAATTTTCTCTTCCCAAAGCCATCTTCCTTCCCATGCATGCCATTTCTGGATCCCCAAGGCCCACGCCAGCCTGCTTCACGAACACACAGCAAAGTGGCTGGGTTCCCTGACCCGTTCAGGTAGACAAGCTCCTTTGTTGGTCTTTCTTGGTGGCTATGATCCCTGTCACTCGGAACATGGTGACACAGGTTGGCGGCCATGAAGAAGGAGGTGAGTGGTTGATCCCGCTCCTGCCTACAGCCTCACGATAAGGCCACTTAGCTTTCAAGCACGGCCCACATAACTTGACGTCAGCCCCAAGGGGCATGAGCCCCATGCAGAGAGAATGTTAGAAGTAGGAAATAGCCCAAGATCTCTGGGTGACTTAGAGTGAGCTGACTTTGTAGCTCTGCATGGGACTTTGCCTGCTGTCTGTGGATTACTAAGAATGCCGTATGGCCCCATGGGAACAACAACCATGTATCTCTCTCCTCCGTGACACCCTCCTGCTGTGGGGTAAACAGGATAAAGTCATCTAGCAGGTAGCTAAAGGGAGTAGGGACCTTATGTTATAACCAGGAGGCCTGGGGCATTGGTGGAGAGATCCGAAAGAAGTGCCACCTGTCATTAGGGTCTAGTGAGAGTGGAAGAGCTAAGTTCCAAGCACAAGTTCACACCACAGGTCACAGTGTGGAGGTCCTGCCTTTACCACTCAGCCCCCGGAAACAGCTTCCTTCCCCTCACTCTCCAGAATCCCCTCTGGAGACTCTTCTATCCAACTTCACAGACATCCCTCTTTGCACGGATCCCAGGTCCCGCGCAGGCATGGCTGCCTGTGCCACCCACTCTCCAACACCTATTGAAGCAAGAAAGCCAAGGAAATGGCTGTCATATTCTTTCTGTCCTCTGAGTGTGATGTGCTCGACACTCTGGAGATTGGCGAAGAGGAGAATGGGTACCACACTCCATGGGATGCAAAGGGCATCTTTGCTGAGTGCAGCAGGAAGAGCAGGGTGTCTGTGTCACTGCTTTGGGGACAGGTTTGGGTCATCCATGTCCACCATACTTTTAATGGTGCCACGGAGAACTGACAGGACAAACAGAGGTTCAGTGCATGTGAGGGTGCCCACCTACAAAGTCAGGATGCTTTGGGTATTGGGCAGAAGTGGTAAATGCAAAGCCTGTGTGGAGGCAATGATGGACCCAGCCTTGTTTTCACCTCTCAACTTCCTTTCTCCAGCTGGGGAAAGCCCCTGGGGGACCACTCCTGAGCTTCCTCACCTCCTTCTGCCTTCCTTCCATCTCAAGCACTAAGTCAGAAGCAGATAATACAACCTTCATAGTCTCCAAATAGGAGGAGAGCCACACAGCCTCACATAGGCAGAACCAACCTTGGCTGCAAGTGACATACTGGGTGACTCATTCTTCATCCATGTAACACATTTCATGACCATCAATGTGGGTGCCAATGAACACCCCAAAGGCAGAACGAATCCCCAGATCCACTCATCGGAATGGAAGAGCTTCTCCTTGCATTTCCAGAACAGCCACGCTACCTGGGGTGGAGGTGGCCATTGGAACACGTCTTGGGGCAGATACTGTCATCAGTTTTGTGGCACAGCTAAAGATCAATTTGTATTTTAAATGCTGAGTTTAGAAGCCTGGAATCACTTCTCTGCAGGTTAAGTCATGTAAGTTCAAATGTCCCATATCACCACAAACTGCCTCTTTCTGGAGACTCTGGGAATCTTCATTTGGTGAAGGGCGGTGGAAAGTGAGTCCTGCAGCCCAGTGTGTACCTAAAATCCCAGCACCTGGGAAACTGAGACAATGGATTGCTGTGAGTTCCAGGCTAGCCTAGCTTACATAGCAAGTTATAGGCCAGTCTGTGATTTATAGAGTAAAACCCTATCGAGGACAGGAGAGGTAGGGGAAGGGAAAGAGGGAGAGGGAAAGGAAAGGACAGAGGTTTCCTTAGGAAATGAGGAATAGGCAGTCAGTAGTTCTGGGGATGCAGTCTGGGACAGGGACCAGCTGAAACACGGGAGGAGCCCTCAGCCAGAGAAGGGGGCAGGAAGAGTATGCTGTACCTGTGCGCCTGTGTGCAGAAGCCATGTGTGCAACTGGTTCAGGCCTCAGTTGAAACCCGGGCTTCAAATTTTTGTTTGTATGTTCAAATGAACTTAAGCAGAGGGTCACAGGGTTTCACAGGACAGGCTGGACACAGAAAACACATTCCTATTCTCATAAATCTGCCCTAGCATTTAAAAATAACTGGAAGGTCCAAAGAAGCAATCAAAAAGGGGGTGGTCCAGACTGGCCTTGATCTCTGGAGAAGCCAGAGGCTCTACAAGGCTCAAGGAAGAGGTCTGGCTCTTCCAGCCCAAACAAAAGGGTAAATCTAAGACCTCTAACTCAGGCCAGACCCCTGTTTAAACACAGCTCCTTAGCAACAGCAAGACTGAGGGAGCTAGGGCGATGGTGAAAGTGATGTCACTGGGTCCAATTGGCCTAACAGACAGGTGTGGATGCAAATTCTCCTCTACCTGACCTATGATCCCTGCCATGGACCTACTTTATACTTCCTGCTCAACATGGGAGCCGGCTCCTCCTGGTCTGTGTGTGTGCAGTGTATGTAGTACGGGACTTCCTTCCCAGATAGACCCACTTGGACACCTGGGCGAGTGGCTGCCTCCCATTCTCATAACATAAACACATCCAGCTAGAAGCCACGGGCACACGGCCCAGCTCCTGGGACTCACAGAGCTCCTTGCCCCCTTTGACTTTGGGTATGCACAGGGGCAAAAGGTTGCAGAACAGCTGGGGCGGATGAGCAGCGAGCTTGGTCCCTGGATACCCATGTCCTTCTCATTGTACTGCTGTCCCAGAAAAGCATGCAGGCTGGAGCTGCTTCTCCCTGGATGCTAATTATATCCCTCCCATCCCTCGTGCACCCACCCACGCCCTGCTGGGAGAGAAGAGAAAGAAGAAAATGAGAAAGGAGAGTTGGGGTACAGAAACTGATCCCAAGACGACGGCACTGCTCAGAAGTACAAGAATGACAAGGCACAGACTTCAGTGTCCTCATCTGACAGTGTGCACGGGGCTGGGACAGAGCAAAGAACAGCAGACCCAGGAGACCAGAAGGGCGAAGGCCTGAAGAGCTGCAGGCAGAGCACTCATGTCCCCAGGCCCAGAGCTGAGGGATTGCAGGGATCCGTCTGTTGTCTCCTGTCCATGTTTCAACATACTTCACGAGTATTAGCTCCAAAAGCACTGCCAAGGGAACGCTTCTCTTGTTTAGCCATAAATATAAGAATGTCCAATTTGACATACACACATCATTTACCATGCTTTAAAGAGTGTGCTCTGTCTGCTTCACAAATGATAATTTATTTGTTCTTGGACACCAGCTTCATGCAATCTGTTCTGTTATTAACCCCATTGACCCCAAGGGGAATCT
Source organism: Ondatra zibethicus (assembly GCA_004026605.1). NCBI lineage: Eukaryota > Metazoa > Chordata > Mammalia > Rodentia > Cricetidae > Ondatra > Ondatra zibethicus. The sequence goes on from PVIU01009441.1 coordinate 38,068, forward strand.
AAGTCACAGAGGGATGTTGTTGTGATTTACAGGGCCATTTCAAAGGTCACACAGTGGTTAGTCCTCACTATCAGCTTGACTGGGTTTAAACTCATCATGCAAATGCCTTCAGAGCATCTGTGAGGCTACTCCCAGAGACTTGACTGAGATGGGGGACCATCCCCAGGATGTGGGTGGCACCACCCCACAGTCCAGAGGACCAACTGTCATCTCGCTCCCCTTCCTGACTGGAGACAATGGGACCAGCAACCTTATGCTCCTGCCTCTGTGCCTTCTCCTCCACAGCGGACTGTCTCCTTTGAACTGAGTCAAAATAAACCGTTTTAACTAAAGCTGCTCCTGTCAGATATCCATCATGCAAATTGATGGATAATACAGTGTTAGAACCAGAATAAACCCAACAGCCTAGCTCTGGGGAATGCACCCTTTACCTCTCCAGCTGGGTCCATTTTATCCGAAGAGTTCCCTGTACCAAAGGCCTTCATCATAACTCCACAACGTCAACACAAGACAGCTTCATGACTAGATGTAGAAAGCCAACCCTCCAAAGCCATTACCTGCTGAGATCGGGCCCCACGTCTTAGAAATACAACCCACAGCACAAGACAAACGTGCTCAATTAACAGAATAGAGTGGCATGGCCTCTAATGTGATGGAGGCTTCCTCTTTCCTTCTGAGTGTGGTTGGAGCCAGGCACTCATAGCCCAGCCCAGGGCACAATCCCCACACACCCAAAGGGAGACTTATGCAGATGTCTCTAGTACATTCATACAACGGCCCACGTGACTGTTGGTTCCCAGACTGACCTTGAACTTCACTATTGAACTTTTGGCCCTCTTGCCTCCACATCCTAAGTGCTGAAATCACAGGCCTGGTGTATATGGTGCTGGGAGTTAACACCAGGGGATTCATGCACACTTGGCAAGCGCTCGCCAGCAGAGCTGCATCCCAAGTCTGCTGAAGTATCTTTAAACTGCAACTTAAGCTTCCAGCACAAAGCGCCTCTAATTGCCCCATCTTGTGGCAAAGCTATTCTTTCCTAAGCTTCAAATTATGAGCTTTTACAAGGACAAAAGTGGGATAAAGTCCCTAGTGTGGACAGCTCCCGGTGGGACTTTTATTTGGGACCCAGACAGTCCTGAGAACCAGCTCAGGCCAGTGGACAGACAGCCAGCTGGAGCCTAAACTCAGCACAATTCAGTCTGTTGTTTTGAGGAACCAAAGATGTAAAAGTGACCACTACCCACCCGCTCTACACGCATGCAACTGCTACCTACCTGCTCTACCTGCATGCGACCCCTACCCACCAGCTCTACATGCACACGACCACTACCCATCCTCTCTACATGCATGCGACTGCTACCCACCAGCTCTACATGCACGTGACCACTACCCACCCATTCTACATGCATGCGACCACTACCCATCCACTCTACACACATGTGACCACTACCCATCCTCTCTAAACGCATATGACCACTACCCATCCACTCTACACGAATGTGACCACTACCCATTCTCTCTACACACATGTGACCACTACCCATCCTCTCTACACGCATGTGACCACTACCCATCCTCTCTACACGCATGTGACCACTACCCATCCCTACATGCACACGACCACTACCCATCCTCTCTACATGCATTCTACTGTTTAAAAGAACAGATGGCTCAGTGGTTAAGAGCACTGGCTGCTCTCCCAGAGGACCTGGGTTCGATTCCCAGTACCCACACGGCAGCTCGCACCTGTCTGTAATTGCAGTTCCAGGAGCTGACACCTTCACACAGAAACACCAATGCACATGAAATTAAAAAGGAAAATGAACAATTAAAAAAGGAAAGCAAAAGAAATCTGTTAAAAACAAAACAAACAAACAGAAGCAGGATTACAGACTCAGGGCAAGCATTTTGCTCGCAGTGAGGGTGTTCGGCTTTCCCACCCTTCGGGAAGAAAGCTGCCAGGTGGTGCCTTCAACTCCAGAGGCACTTTGCTTGAGTGACTGCTGTGTGGGACACTGGTCTCAATTCAGTTGACCGTGTACTAGGAGGACCGTAAGTGACTGAGAGCTCATCACCACATCCCTGAGGAAAATGTACAGATTAGGGCCAGGCAGCGGGTTCAGACACTGTCCCACAGCACACTCCGAAGGACAGGGCCAGAGTCTGTGCCCAGGCCAGTTCCTTTCCAGTGACACTGTCCTCCCACTCTGGTGTTAACCAAACCTATAACAAGCTACTTAAGCCTTGGAGAGGAGGCTGGATTGGCACGAGGGAAGGGAGGATGCAGATGAAGGCTCCTAGAGACAGGGCATCTACTCGGCCATGCAGCACTGTGTTCTGTTAGAGTGAATGAGGGCAGCAGGGCCCTCCAGAGCATGTCCCAGGACACCTGAGACAGCCGCCTTCCTGGTAAATCAGGAAACAAACACCTGGAGGTGAGTGACAGAAAGCAGGGGATTTGTACCCAGAATGGGCCCTCTGCCAGTCTCTGCACCCAGGCTGGACTTCGCTGGAGGTGGCGGGAGCGGTTTCACACTGCTGGGCTTCCCTGGGTTCCACTCCTATTAGAGCCACTCACACTCTAGCAAGACCCCAAGCCATACCTCGCCCTGCTAATCTCAAGCACAAATACACACATCTAGCAGATGACCAAAAGGGAAAGCACCTGGAGACACAGGACACTATGAGCCATGGCAGATGCAGGATGTCTTTCCCCAAGGCAGGACAGAAAGAACCGGGGTGACATGGGAAGGGAGAAAAAGCTAGGAGAGGGAAGGCTCTGGGACCAGATCTGCTTTTACTGATAAAAAAGGGCAGTCCCCAGGTACTACTGACAAGGGCTCACTAGGACAAGGTGTGTTTTCTGAAAGGCGTCTTATCAAAGAAAATAAACTGTGCTTATTTAAGGGCCAGATGAAGCGTTCCCCAAGACACTTCAATTAAGACTGTCAAAAGGCTGTAATCAATCAAGGCTGTGATTACTTATGGGTAAGCTGTTACTAGCATTCCAGTCTCTCAGATGCAGAAGACACCTTATAAATCTAACTCACAATTGTGTTTACTGAGAAAAACTCTAACTTTAAAGCTTGTTACAAATTACACTCTTTGGACAAGGGTAGAAAGAAACAAGGTGGTTTCTTAGCAACCTTCTGAGCTCTAGCCTGAGAGCCACAGATCCCACATGTGTGAGCAGAGCAATCTGATTCTCCAGGGCCCACACCTGTCAAGTCAGATGGCGTTGCTCTCTAGAGCCCACACCTGTCAAGTCAGATGGCTTCATTCTTTGAGAGCACTTTCCTTTCTTTTCAACAAATCCAACTTTGCTTCATATTCAGCTCACTCTGAAATGGGTTTCGTTGCCTAAGTCACGAATCCCGGTTTTGCCCGAGTGGAGATCTATGAAGAGAATGCCCTGGCTGTTGCTACTGTGGTGTGGTACCATGTTGCTTTTCCCAGCGGCATTACCACCATCCACCCTCATCCCCTTAGTCCTAGAGAGTCCTCCTTTGTATGTGCACAAACACAAAGGACACAGGACCTGTCTCTCCAAGGAAAGCCCGGCAAATGGAAGTAGACAGTGGGGACGCTGCCGCACTTCAGTCCCCTCCTAGTCACCAGCATACTCTCCAGAGAAGCCTGTTAGCAGCCCGACAGCCGACGGGCACGGAGAGGGGAGCAGGGTCTGCCTTTTTACCCCATGTGCCCCGGCGCAGGTGGACTCACTTGACAAGAGCTGAGCAGCACAAAAATGCCCCTTATAGATTCTCCCCATGGCCACCCGAGGTGTCAGCAGGGACACTCCAAGGCCTGCAGCAGGCGGCTTTGCCCTCCCCGATCTTCATCTCAGCCATCTCCTGGTGCAGCCCCCTCCTCTGCAGTACCCCACTGCCCCCGCTGAAACTGTCAAGTCGTTGTTGACTGGGAATGACGTTCAGCAGGTGAGGTCTAGAGGGAGGGGATTTATTTCGATAGTGGCTTCCAGGCAGCCCACAGCTTCATCTGGAGGCTCAGAAATGATGGCCATGAGGTAAGGAGGCCAATGCGCGGTGCTGTGGTGGATGTTCAGATGCCTATGGACACATCCCCACAGCTGCTCCCTCTCCAGACACACACTCCAGAGATGAGTGGGAGGGGACTGGGCACACCATGGTGAAATAGGTGACCCTATGTACAGCTGGCACATGCCTGTTCTTGAGTTAACCCACCAAGTCTATACATGTGCAACAAGGAGTCCAAAGTCCCATCTGGTGCTGTGACTGAAGCCTGATGCCTGCTTCAGGTGATGGGGACCAGGGTGCCGGAGGCCATATTCTTGCCTCGCTGACTATAGGAGGGCAATGTGGGAAGAATTTCTTCCCAAATATCTGAGCATTTTTAAATGTATTTTTACGTGTACCAGTGTTAATCACACCATGTACATGCAATGACCTCAGAGGCCAGAGGAGGGCACCAGATCCCAGGAACTGGAATTACAGAGGGTTAGCAACATCTACCCAGCAGCTTGTAACTGTCACTCCAGTTCCAGCAGAATCCAGCGCCCTCTTCTGGCTTCCATGGGCTCTGCACACATGTAGTATACATATGTGCAGACAAAACACTCATACACACAAAACAACGTTTTTTAAAAAAAGGTTATAAAGTAGTAAAAGCAAAACAGTCCAAACTTACTTACAATTATAAAAGATGCGTTTGCAAACATGTAAGGCTGAGAGCGAGCCACACATGCTTCAGCCTAGAAGGATCCATGGGGATCTCCAACCTCTTCTTTATACATTTGAATTGTGATTTCTGGAAATCATTGACACAACTAAATATATGGTTGGTAAAGGTAGCAACGGAGTCCCAATGGAGTGTGTGTATGTGTGTGTGTTGGGGGGGGTGTTGCTGGGATCAGAACCCTAAGCCATAGTATAACAGTTAATATTATCAACTTCACAGGAAGAGACAGGCTTCTAGGCATGTCTGTGAGCCATCTTCTAGATGTGATTAAAGTGGGAAGACCCTACATATGGGTGGTACCATTCCACAGCCTGGAATGTGAGCAGTACCATTCCACAGGCCGGAATGTGGGCAGTACTATTCCAGACTGGTCTCAAGCTGTGAGCCGAGTATCAATACACACTGCTCTCTACTTCCTGACTGTGGGTGTAATGTAACCAGCCATCTCACATGTTCCTGCTGCCATACCTTCCCTGCCATGATGAGTCGTACCCTTAAACTGTGAGCCAGGAGAGGTGCTTTTTTTATGAGTACTTTGTCAAGTGCCAGGAAAGCGACCAATACACAAGCCAACACAAGCCAAGGATGGAATCTAAGTGCTCAGGCAGTCCTAGCCCCTTCTGTTCTGCCTGTGCCTCCAAGCCAAGGGCTGGTTTCACCTGCCAAAGCTTCGCAGGATACTGTGATCTCCATCCTTTCCACAGTGGGCACTCCATGTGTTGCAGTCCACCTGTCTCTGGGTCCATGTTTATCCCTTACAGGAGCCACAGAGCCTCACGGGGAGCTGATGTAGTGTTTAGCCCTGCACAGCTTTTGGAGCCCACCGTCCTCGGTACTCGCCGCTCTTCCCCTTCACGGACTTCCAAAGGCTTCCATACCTTCTTCGGTTTCTCCCTTCTGCACGAAGTTTCCAAAAAGGAATAAGAAAGCAGACATGGAAAGCAAAATCACCCAAATGTGTATGTGCGGGCTGAAAGCAACAAACTGCAAAAGATGCAGATTTAATGAGGCTATAAAAAAATAAATAAAAGGATCCCAAAAATGTTACTACGGCAGTCAAATGGTTGTTTATGCATTCCACGGGATATAAATATCCTCTCAAAAACCAAGGGTACTGTTTGTCAAACTCAGGGAAGAAAGTACAGTTGTTAGCAGATGCTGGTGAAGTGCAGGAGAAAGCAAGAGGAGGCTCTCCAGGGGTGAGCACGGGAGGGGAGGGACAGTCAAGGACAGACATGCCTCACGCACACCCTCTTCCAGACCCAAAGGCTAGCTGAAATATCTACATGGATGCTTCAGAGGTACCACAGAAAATACCTAATTCTATCACCCTGGACCCTAGTGCAAATGCCTAGAAGATCAGGGTGGACTTGGTTTTCTAAAACTCTAGCTGAGCTCAGCTTTCCCTCCCTGTGCACTTTTTGCATTGTTGCTATTTATTTTAATTTGGTTTTTGAGACAGGACCTCCTTCTATGGGCTGGCCTAGAACCCACTCCATAGACCCAGGGTGGTCTCAAACTTAGGGCAACCCTCTGACCTCAGGCTCCTAAGTGCCTGTAATTACAGATGGTAGCCATTATACCTGGCTTTTCTTGTAGATGGAAAAAAGTCACAATGAAGTAGCAGGCTCCAAATATAGTAGCTGTCCTCCTCCAGGGTCCTTCTGAGGGCCAATATACCATGCTGTTTTCTTTTTTATGTTTGTTTGTGTATGTGTGGGCACGCATGCATACGTGTATATATGTGGGCATGAGCGTGCCTTGGAGTGCATGTGTAGATCAGAGGACAACTTGTGGGAGTCAAGTCTCTCCTTCTACCTTGTGCGTCCCTGGGAGCAAACTCACATCGTCAGCCTTTGTGGTGAGCACCTTCACCTGGTGGGCTGTCTCACCAGCCCCCATAAACCATGTCTTCTTCTTTCATTCTTTCCCAACGACTAGAGTTGCTGTGAGCACAGTTCCTGGTACTGGGGACCCTGTTGGCCATGGCACCTGTCTTGGCCCATCTGCCTCACAGAAGCGCCGTAGGATGGTGTGAGGACCACCTGACCAGAAATGCAGGCCATTCCTACAAGTGTTACTATTTCCATTTCCTCCAGAGTCAACCAGGAGCAGAGTGCGGCCCGAGCGCATGGGTGACTGCACTCAGCACGCCACTACAGAGGCGTATTTCCAAAAGAGAGGGGAAATTCTGCTAAGGGGAGGACCCAGGCTGGATATCCTTCAAGCCCAAACTTGTCTAACAGTACCTGGAGCAGCCCTACCTTCCAAGCTAGCCTACTTTTCCTGCTAGATTCTATTGTCTTTTCAGGCTGCAGGATCCTCGCATGCTGAGGTGAAGAAATGGATATAGAATAGAGTCATCCAGCAGCCTCATTTACCCCCAGGCAAGCTGAGGGCCTGGCCTCTGTGCTCCCCCAGTCCCCCAGAGCTGCCCCCCAGCTGCCATGCCCATCACCACTGCTCAGCCTTCTTCTGACTCCAAGGGTCGCAGAGCCAGGCATCACACCAAGCCTGGGGCTGTGAGAAGAGCTGAGATGTTTCTCAGATGGCAGATGGGATGGGTTTGAGACCCTATGCAGATGCCAGGCAAAGGACTTAGTTTCCTCCTTTACAGAATAAAAGCTGAAAATGTGCCTGTCCTGGCTCTTGGAACAACTATCACAATCAGTCAGTGGGCGCTCAACTCGCTGCTGCTGCTCCCACTGTGGGAGGGGAAAAATGGCCCTCACCCGCAGGGCACAGGAGAAAGACTGGATGGTTCTGTAAAGGATTGTTAGCGTAGTGAAGGCACAGACTATGTTCTCAAGAAAAGCGGGCACGAACCTGGCTAGGAAGCAGGGAAAGGCCAACCGAGGCACAAGTTCTTATCTGAGGACAAGGCCTGGAAGTCCCCCTAAGATGGGAAAGTCCTCCAACTCCAGAGGTCTCAGACCCCAAGTACAAGCACCTGCAGGCTCTCCTGGCTTCAATTCCGCAGAGTCCCTGGACCCGCCCCCGACTCCAGTTTCACAAAGTCTCCAAACCCTTCCCCGCACTCTAGGTACAGCCCCTGGAGGGCACCCCCCAAATCCAGGTACAAGCAGCCCCCAGAAACAGAGGCGGAAGATTTCCAGCTCCTCGAAGCTAACTCCCGATCCCAATACTGTGTTGCTGAGTTTGAAGACTAGAAAAGCAGAGACGAAAAGGCACCTGGGGCGAAATTCTGAATCCCGCACTGCCAGGCACACACAAATGCCTCACAGAGGAGAAGAGGTGACCAGGAAAATGCCAACCCACAAGATGGCCTGGAATGCAGAGCCAGAGGCACTGCCAAGACAGCACTGCCTGGAGTGGATCCCTTCGGCCAGGGGATGATGGAGCACCAGGCTGACCACAGAGGCTCAGGCTGCCCGGGTCTGCAGCCACGCACTCCTAACTTCCAAATAGACAGGGCACAGAAACCACAAAGCCTTTATTTCTCCATGTGCAGAACAGGAGTTTTCAACACAAAGAGCAATCTTGAGAATAAAACAAAACACCGTACAGGAAGCAGGGTGCAGCATGAGGTTCACACTGGTTAGGGACTAGCCACTAGCTATTGCTATTATGAAAGTCAAATGCTACATCAGCACAGACACAGCGACTCTGTCGAAGGCTCCCGCTATAGAAAAACTAGGTATCCACCTCGGGCCGACTCTGTGTCTGAGGAGGGTGAAGTTTTTACAAACCAATAACAAAAGCCGTACCTTCGGGTCTCCCAGCTAAGGGGGTTGACAGACACCAAGCACACATTCCAAGTCCACAGAGGCAGAGGTGTTTGGGGGATGCTCTTTGTGGGCCTCCGGTCTCTGACTGTGCTCCACCTCCTGTGCTCCATACTAAGGTGACCTCCCCCAGCACTAAGGAGCAGCGGTGGTCAGGAGGCACCTCCAGAAAAGCCCCTGCTGCCAAGCACCCACTGAGCACAGAGGAAAACCTTTCACGGCTCCCCTCCCTGCACCAAACTCTCAGCACTTGGGCCACACATCAGGCTGGAACTCGGGAAGGGAGGCAAGCAGGGTGTAGGGCCTGGAGCTGGGGCTCTTCTTGTGTACATGAAGCTGCCACCCCTCTCCAGCCTTGGGAACCGCTCCCCTGCACCTTGTCTCCCGCAGACCACCCTACAAGGGAAGAAATATTCTTGTCCTGTGCATCCTCACAGCCTAAGACATCACTTCCTGCAACACCACCTTCTAGACGTGGGCACAGCCTGTGGTGTCCAAGAGAAAGAAGGGTCCTTTCAAGGCCTTGGGTTATGCAGTGTCAACACTACTGCAAACGGGGACAATATCCCCCTCATCCCCCTCACCCTTTCCATTCTTTCCCTTTTTGTGACAGAGCTTTGTTATTTAGCCCAGGCTATCCACCCCCCGTGTTCTAGAATGACAGATGTACATCACCACAGCAGATGATGTCGGCCTCCTTTACATGAGTCAGCCCAACAGGAAGAGCAGCTGCCCGACGTCCTACACAGACAAGATGGACTCTCCTGCCTGCAGGGCTGCAGTAGCAACAACAACGGGAAGGACCTTTTCCTGTTCCATCCAGCCCCTCTACAGACCAGAAACTCGTCAAACCGGGAAGCCTACGGAAATGGCCCACACTCATTCATGCTGCCCGTTCAAGTCCAGTGCCATCCTCAGCTGACCCTGGCAGGCCCACGTGAGTGGAAGGACCTCATTCCCAGCCCTCCAGCCCACCACCAACCACTAACCCCCAGATCTATGACTTCCTTGCTTCTCCCCCCAGTGTCTTCTACCCTGTTCTAGCAGCTGTCCACAGGCCTCCCTGGCCTCCTGCTCCCTCAGTGTCCCCAGCACCTTTGGGAGAGACTAGAGCTGCTAGAATTTCAGCTTCCGCCCATCTAAGTATTATCATTCTGGGTTTATTTTTAAAGACTGATTTATGTCACGAGTATGAATGTTTTGCCTGCATATACCCACGTGCCCCACGTGTGCCTGGTACCTGTGGAGGCCAGAAGACGGCACCCAGTCCTCTGGAGCTGGGTGGTTGTGAGTTGCTAGGTGAGTGCTAGGAATTAAACCTTCCGCTGGAGCGCAAGCACTCTTAACTGCTAAAGCCATTTCTCTAGCCTCATGTTTTTTTTTGGGGGGGGGGGTTGTCCTTATGTATTCCAGATTGGCCTCAAACTCATTTTGTAGCTGAGAAACTGGATTCTGATTCTCCTGCCTCTGCCTCCCAAGTGCCGGGAGTACAGGAGCCCACCCCACACCAAGTTCGTGTGCTGCTGGGGATCGAGCCCCAGGCTCTGCGGAAGCCAGAGAAGCACTCTCCCAACTGAGCTGCACCCCCAATCCCACGATTTTGTTAAAAAAAAAAAAAGACAAGGTCTCATGCTATCCAGGCTGGCTTCAAATCTGATGCATAGCCAAGGATGACTTTGGATTTCTGAGTCTCTTGCCTCCACTTTCCAGGACCTTGGGCAAACTGAGCCACATGTCCAGCTCCCAGAGTTAGTTTTAAAAGAATCCTTTCCAGCAACTTTCCTGCTTCCAGTGTTCTGCAGGCTCCTTCTGTCTGCTGTATCAAGAGCCCTCAGCTTCTGAGTCTTGAGGGGTGGTTGCACTCCGTTAGAGCCCATGACATGATCCACATGTTGTTTCATGGTTTTGGCCACACCACGGGTACTTGCTCACCAGCACACTGGGCAGTTTTGCCCTCAGCAGTTAACCTCGCCCCTCCCAAAAGCTTATCCACTCTGTGGTCAGCCTTCTCATCTACTCCAGAGACTGGCTGGCTCCTCCCTCTTTGACCTTACAGGGTCAGCCATTCCTCACGTGACACACAGCACCCCTAGCCAGTTATCATGTCCTCCGCAGTGTCAGGTGCCATCTTGTGAGCTTATTTCGTCCCCTGCTCCCTGTGAGACCTTACAGATGGAGTAACTGAAGCTAGGGACCTAGCCGCTTCCTCCTCCACATCACCCTGCCTGCTCTTCATTGTCTGCAGAGCTCCTAAAGCCTCTCTCAGGCACCGTTTCCTCCTGAAAACTTCAGAGGCGCCCTCATGCTTCAAAGGCCACATCTTTCGCATCTCTGTCACACAAAGTTTGATTTCCAGCCTTAACGTAATACTTTTCTATGTATGATTCCATTCCTTGTGACCAAGTGGTCACTTCCTGTTGAGGGTCCCAGGCCAGCAGGAACCGATCAGCAGCATGTGGCACCCTGGGTTTGAGTGATGGTGCTCCCCACGGTCATGACGGCATGGAGTTGGCTCATCACTGTTGGGAGGGTAACAGGATGAACACCTATCCAGGTGTGCAAAGGACTGAGAGATCTTTCTGGACCCAGGACTTCAGCTCTGAAACCAGGACAGTCAGAGCAAATTAGGATGGTCAATGTGCGGTGATGAGCCTGGTGTGGAGGTGTGTCTCGGGCATCCAGGTCCTTTAAGTGTCAGATGTTGGTTACTGTGACAAGGGCAGTGACCCTTGTTCACAATGTCCTCTGGCTAGAACTGCTGCGGTAGCCACTTGCCAGGCTTCTGTGCCAGCCCCTGACTCACAGTGCCTGAGGGTGGGACAACAGATATGGTGCCTGGGACTAGAGAGCCTTTGAAGTGTCCAGCCTGACCCCTAGCTGGCTTTCCCTACCTCCATCTTCCAGCTTCCCGAACTCTGGTTTTAGAGGCTATGTGGGCTGGCCAGGCAAGCAGAGAAAGGGACAGAGGCCAGATGGTAAGGAGCCAAGACAAAGATGGGCAGAGCATGCCAAGCCAATTCCCATGACATCAGAGACAAGCAGAGTGAGTGGACTTAGTGTACAGCAGTGCACCTGCCCGTCCCACCAATGCACACCAGAAAGCCCCCAGTGTTAAGCGAGCTGGTTTGCAGGGCCGAGAGCTAAGGTCAAGGTTATTGTGCTGAGAAAAGAAGCCTGAGTGGAGGGGTGAGCGAGTGCAGACCCTTTCGACACTCTGAGCTGTGGGCGTGGGTTCTGACACGGAGTGGGAGGCAGCAAGGGTGAGAGCTTGGGGGATGTTTCCGGGGGCTTGGCTAGGTGGTCCAGTATGGCGCATGGAGGCTTCAGGACTGACGCCCATCCCGATTAAATCCAGATCTGGCATGTGGGGCTGGTGTCCCGTGCAAGCTGGCCTCCATTCTAACAGCCTTCCACCTACTAAGCAGCCATCACGGGCTAGCCACTCCGTTGGGCATCTCCACACATGTCCTCCCTTAGTTTCATAAACTGCAGTGTTCCAAATAAAGTAGCCTAGCAGTCACTTGTTCAAGGCTCCTCAGGCAGAGGGGCAGAATGAGGTCAGTTTGGCTCCTGTGATGCCTGGCCAGCTCTCGCTCCTGTTGCCTGATGTGGGAATCTGTGCTTACAGAACACTGCTCCACCAGAACTGGCACCTGGCTGGGTAGTAGTCCTTCCCCACTTCCCTGCCTGTTTGGCCCACTCACTGCGCTAAAACACTGTCACCACAATGAAGCACCAGCCTTGGGCAGCTGGCTTATCTCTTCTTAGAGCTGAGCTGTGGTGAAGCCCTGGCTAAAGGGATGATTTTATATAAATGTGCTTTCAGCCGCTCAGTATAGCTCTGCCCTCAGCAGAACAGAGAGTGAAAGCCTCCAACTCTGCCAGCCAGCCTAGTGTACCAACACCCAGCCTTGAGGTTGGGATTTCAGATTCCATAGCCCCGTCTCTCTCCCCGACAACCCGTCCTTCTGCTTGCTGAATCATGGTGCCTCTGCCTGCAGGGCTTTGACTTTGAATAAAGAGACAGATGCCTGGAAATTACCAGGCTTGCTCCTGACAGTGGAAAACTGGCGAGTCACTGCCTTGCTTTGAAGGGAGAATTTGGAGCCGTAAACAGCCAGGCCAGACACTTTTAGGTGACAGGAAAAACAGAATGTAAATGTCTACCTTCCTAATGTGGAGTCCAGAGACTCAGAATCACAACTCTGATATCCGAGGGACATGGTGGCAGCCACCTGTCCAGTTCCAACTGAGCTACCTTCCTTGCGAGTCTTCTCTGATCAGACTCAGGAACACTTCATTAGGAATGTTCAACTTCAGGGTCCCCAGTGTGGCCAAAGCCAAACCATCCAATCATGCTGTGTCTTCAGGCCCGCCCTTGGCTCTTCCTTCAGATGACTGTCATTGGCCTTTTTGAGTTGCTTTTATATATTTAGAACATATATTTTTGAAATATTACAATTCAGTACAAATTTCAAATGTGGCATTTTGCCCAGTGTTGGACTAATCCCCAGGTCAGGAAGGGGTTCCACCTCACTCCTGAGTCTTCCTTCCTGAAACTGGCATCAGAAACAAATTGAAGAAGCTAGAAAGATGGCTCAGCAGTGGCGAACACTGACTGCCCTTCCAGTGATAACGAGGGCAGTGGGCACCTGGCACAGAACTGGCAAAGAGGAGGGGCTGAAAAGTTAAAATGGCTTTGCCAAAGTTCCATGCTAGGCACTGCTGCAAATTCTTACCCCTGCCGTGTGTGTGTGTGTGTGTGTGTGTGTATGTGTGTGTGTGTGTTATACACGTGTATGTAATTGATTCTCAACACCCACATGGAGACTTGCAAACTGTTAACTCCTGTTCCAAAGGATACCACACACTCCTCTGGCCTCTGTGGGGAGCAGGCATGCTTACGTTGAACAGACAAATATCTAGGAAAAACACACACATAAATTAAAAAAGAAAACAAAAATCAAGGTGAAGCTGAGCCTGGTGTTGTAGGACTGTAAACTCAGCTACTTGGGAGGCTGAGGCAGGAGGATTAGAAGAAGTTCAAAGCCTCCCTGGGCTACACAGTGAGTGCAAGGCCATCAATGTTAAGAACCTGTCCCAAAATAGAGTAAAAAGAGGGCTAGGGCTATGGCTCAGTGGTTGAATACTTGCCTAGCATGCATGAGGTCCTGGGTTCAATTCCCAGAATCACGAAACAAAACAAAATATCAAGGTGAACTCAAGGTTTCACTTGGGGCCTGCAGGACCTCATTCTATACAGAGACACGATCCCTTCTTCCAGAGATAGCTCTAGACATGCGCTTCCCACTTGGGGCCTGCAGGACCCCACTCTACACAGAGACACAGTCCCTTCTTCACGCTCAGGTGCTAGAGTTTTAAAAGCAAGTGCTAGAAGCACTTTTTACCTTTTAATAACCCTGCAGCCTGGCAGACCGCCAGTTGTAATGGAGAAGGCCATTTATATGAAATTTTAAATTTTCTAAACGGTGAGCAGAGACCCAGATAGAAGCCACACGGTAAGCTTCCTGTCGTACAGGCTCTCTCGCGACCTCATTTCCAGACCCAGTGTTTCTGAGCCAACAGTAAATGAGGTTTTACTAAGAACACCCTTCTCTCTTGACCCTGATTCAGTTCCTTGTGAAGACGTCATCTGTGTGGTCCAGAATGAAAATTAAAGGACAAAGTGGGGCTTGCCTTGTGGCCCTGAAGGAAGGAACAATTTCTTTACCAGCAGTGAGCAGGCCAGGGGCCCTCAGGCAGGTGGCTGGGTCAGGCTAAGGAAGACAGAAGCCCCCTTGCTTCTCCCAAGCACTTGGCCGTTTGGCCCTCAGCCTGATTTTCTGCCTATCAGAAACGATGAGAAAGCTGAGGCTCACAGTGGGGATGGTCAGGGCTCAGTGGATCCACAGCCCCAGGGAAGGAAGTCAAAAGGCACTGGGACAGCCCTTCCAAGGCTGCTTATGAGAGGATCTGTCCAACAATCTTGACCTCCTTTTCAAAGTTGTGGCAAACTCCAGGGTCACTCAGGCCCCTGTGACATCCCTAACACATCGAGGGGTCTCCCAAAGAGGTCTTCCAGGCTGTGAGGGCTAGTGACTGACTCTAAAATGACCTGGAAGGAGCCACCCATAGTGAGTAGGACCATTCTTTAACCAGAACCCTAGACCGTAAGTGGAGAGAGGGGTAGAGCAGTAGAATGCATGTGTCCACTGCAGTCTGAGCCTTAACTGAATGAGCGCGACCAGCTGTCTCAAGTTTCTGCCTCTGTGACTTCCCTACAACGATGGACTGTAACCAGGAACTGTTAGCTGGGTATCTTACCATTGGGTGACTGTCCAAGACCATTCTTCTGCCAGCCAGTGCCTGTTGCCCAGAACCAAACTCCGGTACCCTGCCTAGCCATGGTAGATGACCTCAGAAGTATAACTATATCCAAGTCTGTAGATCATCATAGGTGAGAAAGGCTAGCATAGAGCTCGGCTGGGACCCCGAGACAGATGCACTGTGTCATGGTCTACGAGTGGAATCTCAATGTGGCTGAGTGTAGGACTCTGGCACACAGCGGGCCAGCCACCCATGGCAGGGTTGAATGAGCCTGGCACTGCTCTCTTATTCAAACGCACCCAGCTTCCTCTGGCTTCATTACCCACACTGGCCCAGGAATAAACTGCAGAGTGAGCAGGAGGATATGAGGCCTCCAGAGGAGCCAGCCACCTGCCACCTGCCACTGTTCTGGCAAAGAAAGCCTCAAAGGGGCTCTATCGCCTTCGGCTGTGGTTGAGTCAGGCCTGAGAATGGGAAGGGCTTCTGCAGCTGGATACTCAGAAGCAGACATTTGTCAACCAGTTCTCTGGAAAGGCTAGGAGGAAGCCAAGAAAGCTGAGGTGAGCCCCCTGCTGAGCAAATTCCTTCACAAGAGGAGGCATCACTAAAACTCAGTAGTGGTGTTTCGAAACCTTTGGTGGCCCTGGAAAGTAAGTGGGATTTCCTCCTATACATATCTATGCTGGAGTCTGCAGTGACAGCTCACTGTTAGGAGTGCTGCCTGGCACACACAGAGCCAGCCCTCGGCTCAGTCCCAGCACCACATAAACTAGGCACAACAGTGATCCTGGCACTTGGGAGTAAAGGAAGGAGTTCAGAGATTGAAGATCATCCTTAGCTATATGAGGCCATCCTGTGTTACAGGAGACCCTGTCTCAAAAGTAAACAAGCAGGGCCTGGGGATAAGTGCTTCAGCACAACATGAAGACAAGTTGAGATCCTGAGAACCTACAGAACGGCAAGTGGCTACAGGCCCACTTGTAATTCCAGCACTCGCAAGGCAGAGAAGGAGATCTCTGAAACAAGCCGGCTAGCAAGACTAGCCTGTGTCAGGAGCTCTGAGTTCAACTGGGGGACCCTACCTCAATGAACAAGGTGGAGAATGAGCAAGAAAGTCTCAATGTCCACCTGGGACCTCCACGCATACGTACGCAATACACACAATCCTACTAATGTGAAACAAACACATACTTACATGCAAAGAAACTAAACAAAAAAACCAAGCAAAGAAAAACACATGATGTACTCATAGGTACTGTTTCCATGACAGACGAAATGCTGCCCAGACTCCCTAGGCTGGGTGCCTCCACCTACGAGAACCACAGCCTTCATGCTGTCTGAAGTGGGAGGTAGGTTGTTCATCCTGCAGGCTTGGGGCATGGAGCCCAGAAGCTGGAGTTTTAGAAGGACCCATGGAGACACGCAAGTTCTGCAGAAGGAGTCACTAAAAAACAGGGACTGAAAAGTCATTTATAGTATGTTCAGCTACAATGTACAAAATTCAGCCTTAAGACCCCTACAGTTTGGGTCTGGGGTGTCTCGCGAGAGTTCGTGTAGAAGGCTGTGTGCTCTAGGCAATGTGCTTGCCTCTAGGGAAATTATGTTTTTGGTGGGTGTGCCCTAGAAGGGGATCCTGGGATTGACTCCCTGTCCCACAGTCTCTCTGATGCCCATGATGACCAAAGCCATGGAGCCAGTCGACTGTGAATGGGGACTGAGACAAAACAAGCCTCTCTTCCTTAAAGGTTATTAACCTTGGCTATTTCGTCATAGTCACTAAGTCATATCAAGAACAACTTGACTCAGAGTCTTTAGAGTTCCCCTGCAACCTGGGATGGGGGAAAATGCAACCCATTCACAATGATTTAGGACATGATCCTGCCCCAGAGCCGGAGAATCTACAATGGGAAAGCTGTCTTTACCCTGTCCTTTAAGAGAAAGGGAAGTGGGCTGGGGAGACAGGAAGTTGGTAAAATGCTGGACAAACATGGGGACTCGAGCTCGGTCCCCAGAGACTAAAACAAGGCCGGGGTCCCTGGCGCTCAGTGACCAGCCAGCCTAGCCCACCAGGTCAATTCCAGACCAGTGAGACCAATTGTCTTCGAAAACAAGCTAGATGGCTCCTGAGGAATGACACCCATGGCTGTCCTCTGGCCTTCACACACATGCACACATGCACACACACAAATAAGCACATATATAAATAAACAATAAATAAAACAATAACTAAACAAATGGAGAAACTGAGGCCCAGAGAAAAAGTAGTTTGCCCAAATCATATAGCAAGAAGGCAGGGGACGAGAAGATGAAAACTGCTTGGGTCAGCAGCGGACAGCCAAGCTGGGATAGCCTCAGCTCAGAGGTCAGCAGTTAATGGCCAAGCTAGGATAGAAGGAGCTGAACATAGCAATGTCCCAGAACATAGCAAGTCACCCAAGAGGCCATGCTATCACAGGATAGCACTGGGCAGGGAGCAGGGAATAGCAATTAGACACCCTTTCCTGTATCCACCGCATCTGAGTGAGCACTACTCTTTACCACCGCTAACTCAGGTCCATGCTCCTTTCAAAACAAAAAGGTCCAGACATGGCACAACCCACCACACACCTGCACTGACCTACTGATCCATTGCCCCTGGACTCAGCTTCCTTCCAGACCCTGACATCACCCAGCAAAAGCCCCAGCCTCTCAACTGTCTCTTGGCTCGTCTGCAGCCTATCTTTTGACAACAGCAAACGAAACCAACCCAGGCATGTTTGAGACACTGTGTTCCTAGCAGTCTGTCAGCAGGCTTCAGAAAGAGAGAGGGCAGGCTGGAGAGTGGGCTCAGTGGTGTCGAGCCCTCGCTGCTCTATTGGAGAACCTGGGTTCAATTCCTGTACCCATGTGGCAGCTCACAAATGTTTGTAACTTCAGTCTCCACGGGGACACCTTCTTCTGAACTCCATGGGTACCAAGCACATAGGTGGCACACATTCATACATGCAGGCAAAACACTCATATACATAAGATAAACAAATGTGGTAGGAGGGGCAGACCCAAGGCCATGGCTGGGTCTCTCACCTGGAGCATATATGTGATGTCAAGATCACCACAGTGGTGTTCTCAGACTCCACCCACCCTTCCCTGCCTGGTTTGTATCTGTAGGCCAGAACCACGGGTTTGGACTGAGGATGTAGCTCAGAGTATCTGCCGGCATTGCATAAACCAGGCAGGGTGGTGCACAGCTATTAGTCTAGCATCTGGGAAGTGGAGGCAGCAGAATCAGAAGACCAAGGTTATCCTTGGCTAAACATCAAGTCTGAGGACAGCCTGGGTTACGCGAGGTTGGATCTCAATAAACAAACAAACAAATAAAATGAATAGATAGATAAACAGATTGACAGAGATAGATAGATAGATCCCACAGCTGGAAGGTACTCATTTGCCTGCAGCACCCTGAAGGGCCAGGCCCACTCTGGAGCGGTAAGGCTGCTTGCCAGCCTGTCCATCTCATTTCACACTGACTAGCCACTGGGCCTAGACTGAAGTTACCAGGAAGGCTTAGGACACAGCCAAAGACTGTGCTCCTGAGTGTTCTGGGTGTGGGCGGGGTGGCCAACAGTCAACTCCTGGACACTGCAGCAGCTCAAAGTGCAGATGCCAGGCGGGCCCTGACTTGCTCTTGTCTAGTCGTTGAAGCGCTTGGGAAGGAGTCAGAAACTGCACACGGAGTGACAGTCTAGCCATTTCCCCATTTTACCCCTCATTTTGTCCCAGGGAAAACACGAATTTTGCTTCTTCATCACCCACAAGGACTGTCCCAGGATGCATTGCCACACAAGCACATACCTTAACCAATGCTGGTGTCATGAGGAACGGAACACCAGACACTCCTTGACACCCGCTGTGGATGTGCTGGAACAGTTTCTAGGACCCCAGGTGCACAAAGAGCCGTGCTAGTCATGCACAAATTCCTTTGTCACAGTATGTGGAGCACAATTAAGAGGACGTGCTATCTCCAGAGATAAACCCCATCCATATCATTTCCAATAGCAATAAAGAGAAGAGGCTTCCCAACACAGACACTCAGGATGTTCCTCTCTCTGACACTATTAGACTGAACGGGCCCCCTCCACGAACCTTCCCTCGGTGCTCAGTGGCAGTGGGAGCAAGCTGAGAGGACCCAGCTGCCTTCCTTCTGCACAGGGAGCCAAACACACATCCTGCTGGGCATGTGTGCATTTCATGGATGGATGAAGTCAGAAAGGGGCAGGAGATGAAATGAACGTCTCACCGGGGAAAGCTGTCTGGAGGCTTATGGGCCGCGAAGCTTCCCGACCAGACGTGCAGATGGAAACCTAACTTCTTTTGATGCCTGCTCCTCCATTTCCATGCCTCTGTGAGCTATGACACTGACCCCGGCTGGCCCTGGCTCCACCCCACACCTGGACTGTGCTGAGGGGGTGGAGGGAACTGGCATCATTATCATGAGGGGACCTGGGTGTGGCTGAGAAGCCTCCAAAAGACCTGTGGCCTCCTCCCCTTCTTATATCCCCCTGGGTGGGAGCAAAAGCTCAGAAAGGCAAAGCCTGCTGCCAGTTTATAGGACAGGCCACCATCCAAGCCTCGGTGACAAAAGTTTCAAATGTCACTGAGTTACGGGTGGCTCCTTCCCCCACCAAAGCCCAGGTACAAAGTCTTCACTTTTATCTCAGCTCACAGGAATTGGGAAGGTGCCTTGGGACTGTGGCTCTAGCCTACCCTTCCATCTGCTCAGATGGCTTCATCCCGAGCTTCATGAAAACACATTCTGAGCCAGAAAATCGTCTATATTTCCGACCTCCAAAATCTTGGCTCAGTGACCCCATTTCCTACCGGTCCACACACCCAGGTTAAGCCCACATGGTCCCTTAGTGTTGTGGCTCTGATCAGCTCCTATCCCTCACCCAGGCTCCTGATGAGGCTTGTGGTTGATGCAGGGGCATGCCAAACAAAGCCTCAGGCTCAAGGATGGAAGACAGAGCTACAGGGAACAGTACTGGCTGGTAGGAAAGAGAGCCAAGGAAGGCGAGTGATGGCAGCAGAACCCTCAAGGCCCACCAGTCAGGCACCTACAACAGGAGGTGGGCAGCTGGGTAGAGAAGAGGACAGGAGGATGTGAGGAAGGGAGACACACAATGGGAAGTCCGTCTGGCACCTTCCACCATAGACCTTTAAGGACCAGAGGGTCTCATGGGACAGGAGAGGGTCTGTCCTTCCTAGAGCAGATTTCTGTCCCAAGGCAACAACCCAAACCCAGAGAGGAAGAAAAGACTCCACAGGCCCCCAGAACCGTGGAGCTCTGGGCTGAGCCCACTCTCTGTGCATCACTCTGGGTGGCTAAGAACCTTGTAGAAAACCAGACTCTCTCACCCATACTCCGCTTATAAATTCCCCTCACAGCCCTCATCCAGGGCTCAACAAAACAAGCCTACTACCGTTCAATATTTGGAGACCCAACCCTTGGTCAGGTCATTCCATACTCAAGTGCGGAAGGTGTCCCTCACACCGGCCAACAGGAAAGGCAAACCCTGCCAAGTACCTTCTCGCAAGGTCCACTCAGCACCCACAGGAATGAACTTCACCCCTAACGCTACACTCACTGTCCTGAGAATCCAAGCAGGTTACTGCCCTCTCAGAACCCTGCTTCCCTGCAAAAAATAACCCCAAAGGAAAGAGTCTGTCCATGAGGAGCTAGTTAGATCGGTCACAAGAATGTCATGAGGGGACCAGGGTGTGGCTGAGAAGCCTCCAAAAGACCTGTGGCCTCTTCCCCTTCCTATATCCCCCTGGGTGGGAGCAAAAGCTCAGAAAGGCAAAGCCTGCTTATACCAGCCAAATAACATGGTCCCCGATATTTTAATATCCTTTTCTAAACCCGGTGGTTCCAGGCAGCTTCACATACCTGTGGGCCTCCTTAACAAGGGCTGCACCTGAGCCTTTCCTGGCACCGCTAGAAGGCATGCCGGCACAGCTAAGGACAGAGTTTCAGGCTGTTGTTTGCCAAAACCCCAGACGTCTGTTCTGGTCCCAGGAGCCAGGAATCACAGTCTACCATGATCTACAGCAGCCCATCCAGGAACAGTCAGTTGCAGGTGTTCATAACTGCACCAACACACACAAGTACAAGTGCATGCCTACGTGAGCGCACACCTACGTGAGCACACACCTACATGAGCGCACCCAAGCCTGAATGAGCAAACCATATGAGCATACAACTATGCCTACATGTGCACACACACCTGTGAGCCTGAACTGGCCACTGTAGATGGAATCCCTTCAGCGATCCCAGCTTGAGACTGGTGAGGGATGCCCACCTGGCAAGCCCCTTTGTCTATCAAGTGGCGCTCCAACCTCACTGGTTGAAACTCTCAGCCTAAGTTCCTAACGAGGCCATCTAAAGCAGCATTCTGTAGCCAGCATGACCAGCACATCACATCACAAGAGCTAAGCACAGCGAACCGGAAATCCAGAATCCAGCTATGATGGTGTCCTCTCCAATTAACCCTGACTTCTAAGTCTTGTTTCTGAATCTGAGGTGACATTTTTATAGAGAAAGACACATTTTTAAATGGCATGCTAATCCAAGCAACACCAGGGACTTAAGCATATTTATCAAGTTGATTCCTAAGAACAATGGCATAAAAGCAATATGTAAGCTACCCAAAGACATCTCTGCCATAGGATCCCTCTAGGGTATTTCCCCAGACCTCCTTGAGGAATCCATAGGTGTTACATATGTGGATTCCATGAGAGCTGTGACCTCAGACTGCACATTCTCCCTTAGCTACCCTAGGTAAAATAAATAAATAAATAAACAAACAAAAAACAAAAACAGATTGTTGATGGCTTCTGAGTAGGGTGATATTTTCCTCATGTGACACCAGGGGAGGTTCCACATCCAAGGCTGTAAACGTGCAACTGCAGAGTCATTCTGGATGTTGCGGATAGCACCCCCGCCCCATGGCCATATACACACACAGGCTTGGAGGCTTCTCTGTTTAGCTGTGCCTCAGAGGAGCTGATAGCTCCCCCTCCCCCGCACCATGCACCCATATACACACACAGGCTTGCAGGCTCCGTTTAGCTGTGCCCCGGAGGAGCTGCAGCGCCAGATGACCTACAAGTCTATACTGGCACTTTTGGTTCCCAGCACTGTGGTCCCAGCAGGTTATGAGTAGGGCCAACCCCTTGAAAACATCTCCTCTGAACCCCTAGAGTCAGCCAATCATCTGCAAACCTCACCTGATCTCTGACCTTTCTCACCTCCTTCCATTGGATGACACCTCAGCTGGCTAGTTAACGTGAGAAGTCCCACAGACGAGGGAACTTGCACCTAAGAAATCTCCACCAGTCATGGAGGGTGTTACAAGATCAAAGCCAGGTTCCTCCTGAGGCCTCTCCCCTTGACCTGTGGACCATCTTCTCCCTTCTCCGTGTGGTCACATGTTCTCATCCCTTTGTGTGTCTACATCCTAATCCCCTCTTTTTTCAAGGACACCAGTCAGACTGGACTAGGGCCCACCCTAAGGACTCCAATTAAACTTCATCACTTTCTTTCAAGCCCCTGTCTCTAAATAAAGGCATTTGGAATTAAGATTTCAATGCATGAATTTAGGTGTGGGGGGGAAGCACAGACACACAGTTCAGCCCTGAATGGACAAGAGCTGACCATCAGCTGACCAAATGTTGAGGACAGAATTACAAACAGGTCTTGGGCAGAGCCATCTTCCTAAGGCCTCTGTGGTTTCCCCTAACTCCACCCTGGTTTCCAGGTCAGTTTCCGGCTCTGAGGACGCTGTACCTCTCTGCATCCCTTCCACCTGCATCCCTTCCCTGTGGCCCAGCAGGATGGCAGACTCCGTTTCAGGCCTACAAACAGCTTCTCTGTGCAGAAGACGCCGAAGCTCAAGGTGATCAGGACACGGGGATCCTTCCACTCTCTGATGTGCAGCTCAGCCAACGGGTTAA
The DNA here is from genome assembly GCA_004026605.1 of Ondatra zibethicus. Taxonomy (NCBI): domain Eukaryota; kingdom Metazoa; phylum Chordata; class Mammalia; order Rodentia; family Cricetidae; genus Ondatra; species Ondatra zibethicus. Next base: position 60,855 of record PVIU01009441.1, read on the forward strand.
AAAGGCTGACCCAGGAGCCCAGTGGAACCAACGAAAATCAAAAGGCTCTTTCAAAGTCAAGTCCTGTTACTTAGCAACCTGACAGGTTACTAGGGTGGCATGTGTAATGAACAAGGACTTGCCAGGAAGAGGAACTAGATTTAGCAAATCAAAGTGAGAGCTCTCGGTTCAATTTAAATATCCAATAAACAGTATACGTTTTCCTATGTAAGTGTGCCCCTGAGGACGATCTGGGACGAACTTACACTGAAAGGTTGTTGATGCCACTGGGGTGAGTCACGCTAGGGCTACTCAGAGTCTAAACACACGCTCATCTAGACCCAGCTTCCTCCAGTCTTCTTGTGGAGCTCGTGATGGTTAACACCGTCAAACTGGCAAGATCTAGATCTCCTAGAAGACAATCCCCTGGCCATTAGACTGATGTTTTACATCCATGAAGGACTACATCTCCAAAATAGGAGCTACAAGAAAGCCCTTCCTTGCTCAAGCTGTTTTTCATCCGTCTCTGTCACCGCAATGATAAAAGAACCCAATGCAGGGCCTACCCACTCCACAGAGGAACACCATGACAGCTCATGCCTCAACATCCATGTACTCCACCATCATGGGCCACATGTGCCACACTTCTGATCTGGCCCACAGACGGACACTGCCAATACTGTCAACAGCAACAGTTACATGGCAAGTGCAGGGCCCGGTGACTGGACAGTCCCCAGAAGATGCTGTTGATGGCATCTGCAACCTCTGCGGAATCTAAATCTTGCCAAGATGGTCGGTACCATGTCTTTGCCCGTGGTGCTGGCAATCCCTCTTTTTTTCAGTTCCCAAGGTCAATTTCTCAACCCATCAGGGCACTGGAATTCAAACTATACCCAGAAACAAACATTCCTACCCCACCGTCTCTTCCCAGGTTACAAGTGTCTAATCTCACAGGCCCTGCGGCATCTTCTCAACACAGCACGTGTCTTCAAAAGCCACGCTGGGCCCCATACTCCTCTGTTAAAGGGCTCCAGAGACTCGACCTCATACCCTCTAAGTCAGGTCCTGCAAGACCACTTCACACCTCCCCTTCCTTAACCTCCTGACCTCCCTCTTCTATGTCCCACTTCCCTGGTTTGTTCCTCACCCCTCCCGGGGCCTTACTGCCACTGAACTTGCAGTCCAGGCCTCATGAAGGACTTCATCTGCCTGTGTGGGTGCAACACCCACTTCCTGCACGGACACTTGGCACAACTCCCTTACCACCCGTGAGCGTGCTCTTCTCAGGGAGGCTTGCCTGTCCTGTTCAACTCTGCAGTGATCCTTCCCCTGCTGCCACTTCTGAGACCCTGAATCCGGCCCACGGCTTCTTTTGTAGCATTTCTTCTATCATACCATCAGTGTGTCATGTTTCCTGCTGGTTACGATCCCATTACCGAGCACAGGCCTCACCCAGGCAGACCTCACTTCTGTTCACAAGCGTGTCCCAAGAGCCTGGATCAGTACTTGAGATGTAATGTGCTTAGAAGCGAGACCACACGGGGACAGAGGAGAGAAGGAAAAAGCCAGCTGCTTCCTGGGCACCCAAGTGCCAGGCTCAGGGATGTCACACTGTAATGCCCACAGCTCCCTGGAAAGTAATATTCTCTGCTTTACTGCTGAGAGGAACAGTCAGAGATGCCTATCAGCAGTAAAGCATCAGGCCGTGGCTATAACAGATCAGGATCAAGACTGTTATGATTCCCTCGCCATCCCGAGAAACACCCATGGGGCCATGGAGATGGCTCAGCAAGGAAAGGTGTTTTCTACCCAAACTGATGGCCTCAGTTCCATCCCTAGAGCCCACATGGTGGAAAAGCCCAACTCCTACAAGTTGTCCTCTGACCGCCACACGCATGCCATAGACGTATAGGACGTCTAGAGTCACCACAGCAGTGCCCACCTTTCCACCATGCTTGGGATACTTAGTATGCAGCTTTTTAGATGTGCACAGGCTCCCCATCTGCCTTAACAAGCAGCAGCAGGACCCAAACTAAACTCCAAAGCTGCTGCCAGAAGCAAAGTCTAGTGGGAGTAGGAAGCCAGTTCCTTACCAGACCTAGATCCCAGGAGCCTGCAGGAAGTGCTGGCTCTAAGAGTCTCAGGAGAAGAGGCAGGAAGCCTGCTCAGAAGAAACAGACCACATGCCCCAGAAGAAAGAGCAGCTTGAGGGTACAGGTGTAGCTTGAATTTTAATTAAAATAATCACAGCACCTAAAGGATTTCCCCTGCAGTACATGGGAGGGTGTCATGACAGGAACACCACAGTGACTCCTGATCTCGCTCCTCTAGCAGAGGTGGTCACAATGGTCACTGAGTGACTGACTTGAGAGATCGAGACTGCGAAGAGCAAAGCAGGGGTGGATGAAGAGAGCAGCACAAAAGGTGTGGCCAGAGACCTCAAGGCTCCACTCGGAGACGCGGGGATGGAAGGGGTAACCCAGGGGTGGCAACAAAGGCACAAGTTCTGAACAGAGGTGACAAGAAAAGACACAGGGTGTTCACTGGTGACATTTCTGGATCTCAGATTAAAGGGAAACAAGGCCCATAACTCAGGCAGAATGAACTCAAACCTAAAAGGAAAGGGATACAGACTGGCCACGCTTAAGCCTGTGCACTCTGGGCAGGGACAAGGGCTGTACAAGGGGCCTGGGGGATGCTTCCCTTGCAAATCCACAGCCCCTGAGGTAGGAAATGCACTTCTGGAGTTGTGTGCACACCCCAGGTACACAACTGGGGCTAACAGCAGGGAAGGTCATGACAGCAGAAGCCATGCCTGAGAGTACAAGACGAGCCAAGAGGAAACTGGCCAGCAAGGAGCCAAGACTTGGCTTGAGCAGGAACCTACCAAAAGGGTGATTAATGTCACTTACCCATGGCCTCCCACCATGCCCCAGCAGTAATCCGACCTCAGCAGCACACACTAACCAGCTGACTCACACCTTCATTACCACCTGGCTGTTCACTTGCACATAAAGTTAAGTAACACAGATATAACTCAGATTGAAGACATTCCCAAGATTCATACGGAATGAAATTCTGAGAGAATGGATATACCTGGAGCTGGCAAGATGGAAAGGGTGCTTGCCCCTGAGCCTGGCATCCTGTGTTTGATCCCTGGAACCTACATGGTGGAAGAAGAGAAGTGACTCCTACTACAGGTGGCCCTGGCCTACACACACACTAAATAAGTGGTATACATTTATTTGCTTGTCTGTTTGTTTGATACAGGGTTTCTCTGTGTGCCCTGCCTATCCCAGAACTCACTCTGTAGATCAGGCTTACCTCAAACTCAGAAATCCCCCTGCCTCTGCTTCTCAAGTGCTTGGACTAACAGTGTGTGCCAACGTGCCTAACTTTAAGTAGAATACAGTCTTTAAAGGAATAAATGTACTCAAAGACAAGGGAGAAGCTTTCAATAAAAACTTTCATGGCTGCTGAATTCAGAATAGAAATGGGAGTTTACCAGGTTCCTAGCATCTGCGTCCACTACATACCCCCCCACCACACAAAAATAAATTGAGAATCTAAAAAACATTCTATACTTGAAAATTAGACAGTCAATACAAGAGTATAATAAGTACGTTGCCCAGGTAACTTTTAAAAAATCTGTTGACTACTGCATGTGTATGGGTTTTTGGACTGTGTACCATGTTTGTACCTGATGCCCAGGAGTCAGATTCACTAGAACCAGAGTTACAAACAGATGGATACGATCATGTGGGTGCTGGGAATCGATCCCAGGCCCTCTCGAAAGGCAGAAGTGCTCTCAACTGCTGAGCTGGCTCTCTAGCCCCAAAGCCTAGACAAATTTTATAGAGAATAATTATCCTTGGGGCTGGAGAGATGGCTCAAGAGTCAAGAGCACTTCCTGCTCTTTCTGAGGGCCCACGCTCAGTTCCCTGCACCCATGCCAAGTGGCTCTCACAAGTGCCTGTTAAGTCTTCAGTTCCAAGGGGTCCCTCTTCTGGCCTCTGTGGGGGAACTACACACATGTACACAGACACAGAGACACACAACAGACACACACAAACATATATATACACACACTTTTTTTTTTAAAAAAAAGAACATCCTTTCAGAGCTGACATGAAACAAGGCAGGAAAATAGCTGATTGTATAATAATCTTTGTAGAACTGTTTTATATATTAAAATGCATAGTTTTGAACTACATAGCCCTTAAGAATTTAATGTAATGTTATAGCCATTTAATTTCATTTGGGATGTAACTATTTCAGAGAAATGTCCTATCTGGGGGGAGACTGTGGATAGACTGTAAAATGAAATAAAAAAATTAAAATTAAAAACAACAACAGCAAAAAAAAAACCCAAAAAGTAGAAAAGCAAGAAGTTGAAAATTCAGAAAGCGTCAAAATCCTTTACTACATGACTCATGGCAAACAGTCTAGACCTAAAAAGAATATACAATGTATGGGGAAAAAAAAAAAGAAAGCTCTAGAGAAAAACTATCTTCACTCTGGGAACTAACTCAAATACTAAAGGAACATCAAATGAAGCCAATTTCTTATGATTCTCATCTGTGATACTGTCTGGCGTTGAGGCAGCTGGATGGCCATGTGTTCAAGACTAGCTTATACCACACACAGAGACCTTGTCAAAGAAGGGGAGTGGGAATAAGTCCTTGTAATTTTCATTTCTAGAGACTAAAGCCCCACTCTACATGAGGGATGCTGTGAGCGCCAGGGACAGGCCACCACGTTTGTCCACCAAGAGACAAAGGCTCTCTGAGATCTGCTCTGACGATGACTCACTGTGATGAAGTTCTTCCTGGAAAACGTGGTACCGAGAGAAAATTTTCCCTAGGTTAATGTGCACTGTCTGTCCCTGAGCAGCAGACTTTTGGACATGCCAGCACATTGGCCTCTGTGGCCTACTAGATTAAGGAGGCCCCAGCCTTGTTTCTGCAGAAACATGAGTTAAAGCGCTCGCGTGCACATACATACACACACACACACATGCACACATACACACACATGCAACACACACATACACACACGTGGGCCAACCCCTGAAACTTCCTCCTAAGAATGCCCAAAGAACACCCTGAGGCAGTGAGCAAAGTTCATCACCCCCCCCCCCCCCCGGGCTGTGGTGAATGAAATGACATCATCCCACCAAAGTAAACCCTCAGGTCTAGACGCAAACCTGTAAGTGGAACCAGAAGAGGAAGGGAAGGTGAGGCCTCCTTGACCGCTGAATGGGAGCATCTTCCTCTTCTCACGAGCTCCCAGTAGAACAGCTGCAGACAAGATCCAGGCTCTGATGGAGTGAAAAATTATTACTCCTGCCAGGCAGTGGTGGCGCACACCTTTAATCCCAGCACTCAGGAGGCAGAGGCAGGTGGATCTTTGTGAGTTCGAGGCCAGCCTGGTCTACAAGAGCTAGTTCCAGGACAGGCTCGGTCTACAAGAGCTAGTTCCAGGACAGGATCCAAAGCTACAGAGAAACCTTGTCTCAAAAAACTGAAAAGAAAAAACCAAACCATTATTACTCCTGAGCTATGCAGTTGATCCTTTCAACACTCAACCCACAGATTTTAATGTAAATGCTTTTAAACAAACTCCAGAAGATATTCTTTTCATCTTAGACATTCATTTCACAGTCAGCGGCAGGCATGACTTAAGCAAACATTTAGCCATTTGGGTAAAATGTGTATTTGATCTATCATATGCGTGTGTGAGTGTTTGTGATTACATCCATGAATGCGTGGCATGGGAAGACTGCAGGTTACAAACCCTGCAACTGTAGGACAGAAAGTTCACAGTCTGATACGGGAGGCCTTATTATCAGAGCTGGTGTCTTGTGCATGTTAGGCAGGTGCTCTGTCAGTAAGTTACATCCTCCCAGCCTAAAAAGCTCTTGGTTATGAAATCAGCATATTATTTTCAAATTATTAGTGAGAAATAGCCATTTCATTATAAAGTATGGGAAGAAAAAGAGACAGAAATAGAGTTAAGATAGAAAATGGGGACCAGATCAGTAGTGGGGTACAGGCCTACAGGCACAAGAAAGGGGGCGGGGTGCAGAGGGAGCGAGATAGATATGACTATAAATAGCAGTCAGCTGATGTTTGACAAGGGTGCTAAGACAATTCCGTGAAGACAGAGTGGTCCTGCCAGAGAGCAGTGCTGAGAAAGTGAGCATCTACACCCAAAACAACAAAACAGGCACCTGATGTCATTCCAAGAAGAATTCAGAATGGAACGGATACACGTGTAGGCGCTAAAGGGGACAGCACTGTGATGTCTTACCCGACTACCACCCAGAGGTCCTAGAATTGCCCAGCAATGGGCATGCCTGCGGAAGGTTTCCTTGCAGCAGGAAGGCCCATTCTAAACGTGGTCCTGGGCTGCATCAGAAGGGAAAGCCGAGCCGAGCACAAGTATTCCCCAGGCTGCTCCTGACTGCAGAGGCGTGTGGCCAGCTGCCCCAACTGCCCCGCTATGGTGGGCTGGAGCCTTGAACTCTGGCCTAGATGAACCTTTCTTAAGTTGCTTTTGCCAGGTTATTTCTCATAACAGCAGGATACGTAAGAGACACTTACAGGAGGAAGCGCAGGGACGCAGGGACGCAGGGACACTGTGTCGTGACCTTGTCACTACTTTCCGGACACAAAGATAGACCAGGGAGGGGAGACATCGTCAGAATGTACAGGTTTTCTGCTTTTAAGGACACATTTGGAAGTCACTGGTCTACTAGGAAACAAGTACCAGTACCCAGAATACATAAAGAACTCTTACAGTCCAATTACAAAAAGGCAAACAAGGAGACATGAGAAAAGATTGGATTAGACTCTCCGGAGGGGGCTGGGCAGGGAGAGGAGTCAGTCACACAAGCATATGGACCTGAGTTCAATTCCCAAAACCCACATGAAAAAGGCCAGGCCTAGTGGTGTGTACTTGTGATCTCAGCATGGAAGAGTCCAAACTGGGAGGATCCTCAGGCTGATTGACTGGCCCAACGAGCCGAACCAACGAAATCCAGGTAAATGTGAGAGCTCTGTCTAGAAAAGATACGGTGATGAGGGACGAAGGAGGACACCCAAGGCTGACCTCTGGGCTCCACATGCATTCCACAAACAGGCATGGGTACCGGAACACACATGAACATGTACACACACACACACACACACACACACACACACACACACACACAGAATATTCAAAAGACAATAAATGTAAGGAGAGATGCTTGACTCCAGGCGTACGAGGCTAGCCCAAATCAGGACCTTCTTAGATCTACTCTGCCCTCAGTTGATGACTAAAATCAAGCCAAGTGTGAGGGGACAAGAAGAAAGCCCCTAGCAAGCCACATACTGCTCCTGAGACTTGCACACAGGGTAGCCACAAAGGAAAATAGTCAGGGAGGACCCAAAACATTACTATAGGAAACAGCAACTCCACCCTTGAGGCATAGACCCAAGAAGGATGAAGACTATATTCACACGAAGATTTAAGCTTTTGGCTCTTATTCCAAATTGTAGTTATAACCCAAAAAAATCTCAACTAACTGGTGAACAGATGATGTAGTATGAACTGAGTACCTGTAATCTGAGAGTAAAATTCAAAGTGCCTCCAAATCCAAAACCTATTTTTGAAAGATATCATACTCAGGTGTGGTGGTACAGGTCATACTAGGGACCAGAAGCCCAGCTTGAGCTACACACATATCAAGCTCCACATCAGTCTGAGGTACTGGGTGTGATCCTGTCTCCAAAACCAAAAAATAAAAATAAATGAAGAAACTCTAAACAAGAAACAAACTCTTAGATCTAAGGAGCATCAGAAGAGGAGCCCCAGCAAAGTACCATAAGACAAAGGCCAGCATAGCACATTACAGCTTAGAGAGCAAAACAGAGACCCTCTGCAGAGACCTTGGTGCCACCAGTCTACCACGACCACTGTACCACACTGCCTCTTCCTAGCCATCTTCCTGGAAGGTCCCCTACCACTCTGAATCCTCCCTCGGGTGTGGGGGTGGGGGTGGGGGAGTCCTGTGCTCTTCAAGGTCAACTCAGAGTTCAGCTCAAGGTTACCTGAGATGCAACTATACACACTCCAAGTTTCAAACCAATCCTCACCCAGGGTTCATTCACACAGGGAAGCTCAGTTTCAGCTGAAGGAGGCTACGCACAGCAAGATGGAGTCCCCTCGCCTCCTCTCTCTCTTTCCTTTTTCAAAACAGGGCTTCTCTGTGTGCCCCTGGCTGTTCTGCAGCTCACACCAAAGACTGGGCTGGACTTTGACTCGGAGCTCCGCCTGCCTCTCGCCTGGGATTCAAGGCATGCACCACCGCCGCTCAACTTCTCCTTCTCTTTTTAAAAAGGTTTATTTATTTTTATTTGTATGTGTTTTGCCTGCATGTATGTAAGAACACAATGTGCACGCAGTGCCCACAGAGGCCGGAAGTGGGTGTCAGACCCCTGAAGCTGGAGTTATAGACAACTGTGAGCCACTATGTAGGTGCTGGAATCAAACCTGGATCTTCTACAAGAGGATCTCACCCACTGTGGCCTCTCTCTTGAGACAGTTTTCACCCCTGACTAGTTTTTACTTGCTCTTATACCATGTTCTGGAATCCCACATAAATCTCTTTCCCCGATCACTACACACCAAGGCCCATCTCTTTCTCCACCATTTGTCAGCCTCCCCTTCCACCCTCCCAGGTCCCAGGAGACTGAACTTATCTTCCTGTCTCAGCAGGGCTCAAAGTGCTTGCTGAATTAATACCTCTCACATCTCACTCCCTGCTGCAGGGGAATAAACCCACTACAACAGTAGTCCTCAGTGTGTAAGTCATCCTGCCCCCAGCACAGTGACGCCCAGATATGCGCCTGGTTACCACTGAGGAGAAGGGCAAAGGCAAGTGGGCCTGACATGTTGCTTAATGCCATATGAAGCACAGGACAGACCCCCTCCCCCATGAAAAATAATCTAGTCTAAAATTTCATCAGACATGTAGACTATGGCCAGCAATCTACACTTTAGGTATTCGTGCCCAAAATAAACGGAGGAATATAGATCCTCAAAAATACACACGGGTAACTGAAGAGACAGTTCAGTAGTTAAGAGCATTTGCTGCTCTTCCAGAGGAGCATAGTTCAGTTCCCAGAACCCACAACAGATAGCTCACAACCATCTTTAACTCCAGCTCCAGGGGATCTGATGCCTCTGGCTTCCGTGGGAACCTGCACTCATGTGCACATACCCACATGCGGACACACACTTACACATAATTTAAATAATATTTTTTTAAGTTACAAGTAATTTTTTTACAGAGTTGAGGCACGCAATAGTATGACTTAGTCTTGAAAGCATAATATAAGCAAAGTTACTCTAGATGATAAAACTCTAATGGCTGTCTCTAGAAGAGGGAGGTACTGGCTAGGAGGAGCACGAGGATCTTTTAGGTATTGAGGTGCCCTAGACTTGTATCTGTGTGGGTGCATGAATGGGGATTCAGGATACATGCACCCCATGTCTGTTACACCCCGTACACTGACTTCACTAAGCACAAGACTCCCCACAAGTATAGGCACACCCCAAAAATTTCATGCTAGTTGCTACCCTGAAAGGAAGATGCTAACCATGCTGGAGCTGAGCATCTGTACTGATCAGCTTTCACCACCAACCTGACACAACCTAGGGTCGCTGGGGAGGAAGGAAGCTCCACTGAGGAACTGCCTGGAGCAGGCTGGCCTGTGGGCATGCCTGTGGGGGCCTTGCCTTGACAAGCTTCTGCCCGGAAGCCCTGTTGTCTAGATGATGACCTGAAAGTGTAAGGTGAAATAAGCACTTTCTTCCCCCAAGCTGCGTTTTACCATTGCAACCAGATGAAACTACACTAGTGCCCCCCAAAGGCCTGGTTATGAAGACTTGGTCCCCAAGGCAGGCAGCCTTCATCCACTTGCGGGTCACAAGCTGATGGCACTTTAGTGAGGTGCTGATATGAACTCTAGAAACTGAGACCGAAAGGAAGTAGATCACTGGAGGCCGGCCACTGAGAGATGTTTCTTGTCCCATGCCCCTCCATCTCTGTCCCCTCTCTGTATCCCAGCTGTTACTAATTTCAAACAATTTTCCTTTTATCTCTAAATACATACGATGGCACACATGCCCCCCCAAACACATCTCTCTCTCTCTCTCTCTCTCTTTCTCTCTCTCTCTCTCTCACACACACACACACTAGTAATTTTTAAGGCCAAAGGCTCAAGGCTAACCAGATTATCAGAGTATTACATGTCCGTTTGAGTTTTACATCTTTAAAATTTAATGGAAAATGTGCACAGGTCATTAATTGCAATCAAAACTCAGTTCACCCACCATGATGTAACCTTATATACATGACTTATGTATTGAGCATCACAATTAGCTTTTTCCAGATAATGGAAAATTGCGGGACTAAAAAAACTTTAACAAATTTTTATTTTCTAGAGTGAAGATGTTTATTACGATGTTAAGTATACATGAAGCTACAGAAAAACCCTATCTTGAAAAACCAAAGCAAAACAAAACAAAAAGAAACAAATAATAACAACAACAAAAAACTGGGCTAGGGCTCTAACTCAGCTGAGGTGAAATTGAGGTCAAATGCCTACCTAGTATTCACAAAGCTCTGGGACTGACCCCCAACATAGCATAAAACAGGCATTGTGACACACATGTAATCCTAGGTAGAAGCAAGAAGATCAAAAGTTAAAAGTCGAGACAGAGACTGCTGAGGGTCCGGACGTGAATACAGGACCTCCAAAGGAGTAGACCTAAGCCAATACCCCGGTGGCTCTGGGCGAGATCTAGGACCTCCCAGGAACTAGGCCAGAGCCAGGACCTCTGTCAGCCTGGGCATAAGTGGACCTGGGTCCTTCAAGGGAATAGGTAGAAACCAGAGATCTCAGCGAGGCCAGGCACAAGTCTGGGACCTCAGAAAGAGTAGGTCTGAACCAGGTCCTCTGTGGGTTCTGGCATTGGTTTGGGATAGCAAAGGGAATAGGCAGGAACCTGGAAACCCTGCAGCTCCGAGCGTGAGTCTGAGACCTCTGAGGAAGTAAGCAGGTAGGTCCTCTGCAGGTTCCGGTGCACCCGAGCCTGGGACCTCCGAGGCAGTAGACCAGAACCAGAAACCTTTCCAGGTACAGCTCCAACCCAAAGACTTCTGCAGGAGCGAATCCAGACCAGGATTTACAGATGCAGGTCAAAGCCAGTAACCTAAGCCAAAGTTGCCCTGAGGCAAGGAACTCCAGCTTGGGCAACAAATTCCACAGGAGTGGAACTGAATGAGACTCCTAGGACAGAGGGGGCTGGAGGAAACAAGCTCCACTGGGAGCAGAAGCCAGGAGCAAATCCAGTCCAGGATTGAGCCAATGACCTGACTCAGAGTCTGCAATCTCCACTGGAACCGGAGTGGGACTAAACCAGTTACCTAAGACACAGAGAGAACAAGCTCCACCAGGAGCAGAAGCCAGGAGCAAACCCGGTCCCAGGACACGGGTGGATCAGGACTGAGACAGCGACCAGATCCAGAGTCAGCGATCTCCACCACAACAGGTCCAACTCCAAGCCAGGGACTTCTGCAGGAGGAGATCCAGACCAAGATTTACAGAAACAGATCAAAGCCAGCAGGGTAGGCCTAAGTAGGCCTGAGAGAGCAAACTCCAAGGGAACAGACCAAAGCACTGAGCTACCTCCAGGAACAGGAATAACCAACAGGGTAACTAGAACTTTGACACTGACTGTACCATGAGGAACAACCATCTGAGCTTTGGATTCACTGGCACCTAGAAGATTATTCAACAGAATCTCAGACAGCCCCAACCATACCTATTAGAGGAAAAGATGAGTAGAAAAGGTAAGATCACATGCTACACCACAAAGAGCAACACAATACCAGTAAAATCTAAAGACGCTACAAAAGCAAGACCTGAACAACCAAATATGGATGAACCAGAAGAAAATGATCTAAAAAATAACCTCAAGAGAATGTTTGAAATTCTTAAAGATAAATGAGAAATTACCTTAAAGAAATGGAGGAAAAAACAAACAAAAAACTGGAAGATATCAGCAAATCACTTAAAGAAAACCAAGAAAAAGAACTCAAACATATAGAAGAAACTATTCAGGACTTGAAAACTGAGATAGAAAAAATAAAGAAAACACAAGCTGAAGGAATTATAGAAACAGAAATCATGAAGAAAAGAACAGGAACCACAAATGCAAGCATGAGCAACAGAATACAAGAAATGAAAGAATCTCAAGCGCTAAAGATACAATAGAGGAAATAGACTCATCAGTTAAAGAAAACATTAAATTTAAAAAAAGCTTAACCCAAAATATCCATGAAATATGGGACACCATAAAAAGGCCAAATCATAGAATAAGAGGTATAGAAGAAGGAGAAGAAAGTCAACTCAAAGGCAAAGAAAATTTAACAAAATCATAGAAGAAAACTTTCCCTACCTAAAGAAAGATATGTCTATGAAGATATAAGAAGCTTACACAACAGCAAGTAGATTGGATCCAAAAAAAAGTCCTCTCGCCACATAATAATCAAAACACTAAACATACACAGTAAAGAAAGAATATTAAGAATGGCAAAGGAAAAAGGACAAGTAACATATAAAGGTAGACCTATCAGAATAACACCTGACTTCTCAGTGGAGACAATGAAAGCCAGAAGGTCATGGTCAAGCATTTTGCAGACATTAAGAGACCATGGATGCCAGCCCAGACTACTATACCCAGCAAAACTGTAGATCACTATATAAGGACAAAACAAGATATTCCATGACAAGTCTAGATTTCACCAATACTAGCCACAAACCCAGCACTATGCAAAATACTAGAAGGAAAACTACAACCCAAGAAAGATGGCTACACCAACAAAAACACAGACAATTGATGATCTCATTACAGCAAATCCCGAAGAAGAAAAAAAATGCACAAATTAACATCACCAACGATGAAAACTAAATTAACAGGAGATAGCAACCACTGGTCTTTAATATCCCTTAATGTAAATGGACTCAACTCACCTATAAAAAGGCACAGGCTAACAGATTGGATACGAAAACAGAACCCATCCCTCTTCTGCATACAAGAAACACATCTCAACCTCAAAGACAAACATCATCTCAGAGTAAAAGGTTGGGAAAAAATATACCAATCAAAGGGAACTAAGAAACAAGTGGGTGTAGCTATCCCAATATCTAACAAAATAGACTTCAAGCTAAAATCAGTCAAAAGAGACAAAGAAGGACATTTCATATTAGTCACAGGAAAGATCCATCAAGAGGAAATTTCCATACTGAACATATATGCCCAAAATACAAGGGCACCCTCATATGTCAAAGAAACACTTCTGAAGCTTAAATCATATATTAAACCCCACACACTAATAGTGGGAGACTTCAACACTCCCCTCTCACCACTGGACAGGTCAATCAGACAAAAAATGAACAAAGAAATAACTCAAGTCCAAATGGACCAAAGACATCAACATAAAGCCAGCCACACTGAACCTTATAGAAGAGAAAGTGGGAAGTACACTTGAACGCATTGGCACAGGGAACCACTTCCTAAATAGAACCCCAGCAGCACAGACACTGAGAGAAACAATTAATAAATGGGACCTCCTGAAACTGAAAAGTTTCTGTAAAGCAAAGGACACGGTCAACAAGATAGAATGCCAGCCTACAGAATGGGAAAAGATCTTCACTAACCTCACATCAGACAGAGGTCTGATCTCCAAAATATACAAAGAACTCAAGAAATTGGACACCAAAAAAAAAAAAAAAATCACATAATCCAATAAAAAAATGGAGTACAGACCTAAACAGAGAACTCTCAACAGAGGAATCTAAAATGGCTGAAAGGCACTTAAGGAAATGTTCAACATCCTTAGTCATCAGAGAAATGCAAATCAAAACCACTCTGAGATTCCATCTTACACCTGTAAGAATGGCCAAGATCAAAATCACTGATGACAACTTATGCTGGAGAGGTTGTGGGGAAAAGGGAACACTTCTGCACTGCTGGTGGGAATGCAAGCTGGTACAACCCCTTTGGATGTCAGTGTGGCGATTTCTCAGAAAATTAGGAAACAACCTTCCTCAAGACCCAGTAATACCACTTTTGGGTATATATCCAAAAGATGCTCAATCGTGCCACAAGGACATGTGCTCAACTATGTTCATAGCAGCTTTGTTTGTCATAGCCAGAACCTGGAAACAACCTAAATGCCCCTCGATCAAAGAATGGATAAGAAAAATGTGTTACATTTACACAACGGAGTACTACACAGCAGAAAAAAATGACAGCTTGAATTTTGCAGGAAAATTGATGGAACTAGAAAACATTATTTTGAGTGCTGTAACCCAGACACAGAAAGACAATTATCACATGTACTCACTCATAGGTGGTTTTTAAACATAAAGCAAAGAAAGCCAGCCTATAAACCACAATCCCAGAGAACTTAGACAACAATACGGACACTAAGAGAGACTTACATAGATCTAATCTACATGGGAAGTAGAAAGTATAAAAAGACAAGATCTCCTAAGTAAATTGGGAGCATGGAGACCTTGGGGGAGGGTTGAAGGAGGAAGGGGAGAGACAGGGAGGGGAGCAGAGAAAAATGTAGAGCTCAATAAATATCAATAAAATAAAAAAATAAAAATTTAAATAAGGAAAAAAGTATACACGCAGGGATGAAAGAAGTTCAAGAAACGAAAAGGGCAGAACTGCCTGTCCGGAGCTGGAGGGCTGACCAGGGGATGGTGTCCTCATGTCCACCTGGCCAAGTCTTTCCATCTGCTTCCACAGCTAAGAAGCTAAGACTGTCTTCCTCTGAAGAAACTGAGAACTTCTCTACCACAGAGTCTGCGTCAACAAGGCGTGTGACAACACACAGTCAGCAATGACTGACATGAACTCTACCAGGAACTCCAGGTTCCCCCCCCTGGATACAGCCTTGGGACACAGAGCTCCCAGCAAGCCAGCAGTACGGAGCCTGCACGGCTGCTCAGCTGTTAGACAGCACTGCCTGAGACTGCAGTTGCAGCTCCCTATGTCCCAGGCTCCTCCTGCTGCCATACAACCTGGCACAGAGCCAAGACAGAAGGCGCCGATTCCCCGACTCCACATGAGGGCCTCCCGCTCTCCCAGGTCATAGACCCCACTTAACTCTAGCCTTAAAAAGAAACATTTTTCTCTTCTTACTCATTAGTTGAAAGGTTTTACTAGATCACCGTGTTATTAGGGATTCGCAAATGGTGAGTGTTCAAATAACGTCTATGGAGTGCTCAGCCATAAATGGGACATCTATGTCACACCCTGCCAGAAAGGCTCGGGAAACAATGCAGAAGAGGT
>PVIU01009442.1:0-76305 GCA_004026605.1 Ondatra zibethicus
TTCCTCAGACCTGTGAGCCCTAGTCTTTTCTAATAAACTCCTAAGTGGGTTTGTTCGCATCTCCTGTCTTCGTCCCAGTCGCGCCAGACATAACACCCCCCAGAGAAAAACTCTCTGAAACAGGCCTAGATTTTCAACATTCAGTAGCTCCAAGCTCCAAGCTCATGTGTCTCCATCACCCTCTGCCTTCTCTGCCTGTTTGACTCTGTTTCCCCAGTGTACCAGTCTCAAGACTCTGACCCCTTCTCATCATTTATCCTCTTGCTTGTAAGTTCAAGGAACCCATACTTAGAGAAGCTGCAAAATTCATTCCATGTGTTCATAGCCAATTTTTTTTCTTCAGAACATTGATTTCATGGTAAAACTATTACTAAGTTATTTTTATGAAAAATCTGTGTCTCTGGCCAGGAAGTTTTAGGATATCAATAGTGTTTTATTTCCAACACTTAAGCCCTTACATGGAAGACAGAGACACCAGGCACAGATTGGCTTTTAAATACAGCAAATTTTATGGTTTCATTGCAGCAAGGGAGATAGCAGCTATGGAATGTGAAGGGTCCCAGAAGTTATTCAGTAAGACTTGGTACACAATTTGGGTGCTTTTGCTGCTCTGACCTGACTGTCATGTACTGAACTTTACAGCTGGGTGTTTAAAAGCAAGAGGAATTCTGTGACTAAGTAGCTGTGTAGTTAGAAGGAAAACATGGAGCTAAAGCTGTAATGGGTTTACATATGCAACAGCCATTTATGTTAAGTGTGAAGTTGAATGTCATTGTGTCTTAGACAATGGCTTCGTTCTGTCTGCATTCAGACATAATTTTAAAGTGCCCTGTTTGTCTCATTCAATCATGCTTGATGAGCTTCGGTGATGTGGGAGTTCTGTGAAATTGCCTGCATGCAATATAGAAACAGTGTCTTCCCTTAGCTCTCTCAGATCGTCTGGTCCAGCTGACAACAATCGGGAGTGGGTGCTCTTATTTTTCCTTTAAAAATCCTTCTATAAACATCTAGTCACTGAACAAACAACTTAGGGAAAAGAATAAATCAAAATCCATGGAATATTACTTTACCTGCCCAAAATAAGGGCAAAGGGCTACATTATATCTGCTAATTTCAAAATCAGCAAATATGAGATCTTTCAAATTTACTATTGTATTCACAGAGCATTATAGTATATAATCATGCTGGTTTTATAAAGGAATCTAAATTATAGAATTTTGAGACTTGATACATGGTCTTTTACTTGCTCATAGCACCTGCACTTACTTTCCTAAACATATGACTCCATTCTTTTCTATACATCTTTCATTATCCCTGCTGATAAACAATACGGCGAGCTCTGAGAAGCAGAAAATGGGTACAGCCTTGGAAGATTTACCTGAAAATAGAAGCACACGTATCGCCTCATGAGGATGAAAGACAGAACTGGTTAATTCTATTTGTCTTTCACTGGTTTTGCTGGTCAGAAATCAAACTCTCATGAGACAAATCTTCCCATTCTAGATCAGTAGACCAAGTCAGCAGATGGCATATAGGATTGCATAATTTCAAAATCTGCAAAGGACCATCAAATCAAATATGTATAATGGTAAATCTTATGGTATATAAATTCTAGCTCAATAATGCTAATAACCACTAGCTGGTAGAATTGTACCTACATTTGTGGTTTACCTAACTGGTCTTGAAGGTTCTTTACTCTAAGTTCTGAGATTTAAAACACATCATTTGCAATGTTTCATACTTCTGATACTGTAAAGCCTTTCCTCAGAAAAGAGATTTGTCATAGAAATGAAAGGAAAAAAATATAATCCCTCCAGCCACACCTTAGCATTGTTTTGTCCCCATGGTCTTGGCATTTATAGGCCTGGGATTCATTCCAAGTCCAGCATTGACTAATTGAGTTAAAGATTTATCTTCTCTACACAGCACTCATAAAATGAGACTGTAAAATGACTTCCTATGGACCTGTAAAGCTTTTTATGTTTGGTTACTGAAAAGGCATGATATAGAATGTGATATATTTTAAACATTCACTGAGACTGGAGCATGAATCACCACCCAATGGACCTGTTGCTTATTTAGATTACTGATGGAGCTGTGATTCCTTTGGTAGTTGTTTTATGTATATCCATGACTTCACATTTGCTTTCTTACATGAAAGCAAATGAAAGACTATGAGACAAGGGTAACCAAGAGAAGATCATAGTACCTAGGATTAACCCATGCTTTCTCATGACGATACTGAAACACTTTATTCTCTTCCAAATGCAATGGCGTTGTCATTCACAAGCTTTCATGCACGCTTTTGGTCAAGACTTTCACAGTCAAGATAGAAAGAGCAAAATGAATGCACCACAACATAAGGTAACACTGCCAAGCATGCACTGGGGCTTTCCCAGTTTTACTCAGGGCAGACATACCTAACACAGTACTAATTCCCTGAAAAAAAAAATACTTCGATGCTGTTTCCTTTCAAAAAATATACTTCTATGCCTTTCCAGTTTTGCACTTACATTTTTCATTAATTTGAGTCACTGTGATACTGAAGTGATTATGTTAGTGCTAAAATGTTCTCTGAAACACAGGAAAGCAGGAAGACTCTAACTGTGCCCTAAGTCTGCCACCAACAATACAAGCAAGTAAAGGGGAGAATCAATAAGTACTAGTCTTTTAATAAATATGTATAGAAAAACTGTCAGGTGTTCAGCACAAGCCGACACTGAATAAGCATACAATAGAGCCTTCCCTCTTCATCTTCATGATCCACTGAGATAGACATTGCATTCCACTGTTCTCTCTTAATAATAACAACAGTGTCACACATTTCTTTCTATTTAAATGGTGGTTTGTGTTAACTCACTGTTCTGATCAGTCTCAAGTTAGCATTGTGTATTGCAGACTGAGAAGCCAGTAGCACCAGATAAAGCTCATTCAACATTGCTTATATAGCAGGCTCACTTTAGAGATAACCTTTTAGCACAGTCATCTCTTAATCCAGCACTCTCATGAATGGATTATTCTACTTTTGAAAAAGGAGTCCTGATCATTGATTAAGGGTCATACCTGTCCTCATGAAGGTAATTAATTGTCCACATGGGCTTCAGACAGAATGAACCAAAATTCAAGTATTGAAAAAGTAACTACAGAAAAAGCAAAAACAAAAACAAAAAGGAACCCCACAAATGAGAATTAGCCCACCCAGCCTCATCTACATCAACTCCTAGGAACATGATTCTTAGTTGAGGAAGCTTACATTTAATAAATAATATTTGCCTCAATGCACAAAATGTGATACTTGGCTAATGAGCTGAGCTGTAAATAAGAATTCCAAGAAAGAAGTTATGTCTGCAGAGAATGAGTAGCTGATTAAAACTACAGTGATCTGGAGAGTTGGAATGTTGCTGGTCCAGAGGCTAATTACTCCACCTTAGTCTAAATTTAAGCCTGTAAATAACCATTTCTTGCCTAACTGTGTCAGAATTATTATCCCATGCCTAACAGATAAAAACCATTTGAAATTCCTTAATGTAACAGACTATGAGGCTCCACCAACTGAAAAGCTAAGAATGTCATGGAACAGCATCCGAAGCTCCAGAAGAGCTTCCCCCACCTTCTATAATATCTCTCTGATGCACCTGACAGTGTATTATAACATTGCCTTGATTGATGATTTTCTTTGTCCTATAAAACTGGAAAAATGTATGAAACTGCTTTCCTGCTGGACTATGGACTTTGGAGTAACCTAAATCTCTGTTCCAAGGCAGAATTACTCAAAATGACTCCAGAATAAACTATCTCTTATTTTATTTAACAATAAAAACAGAAATAGAAGATTTAAAGAAAAAACATGACAAGTATTGGATATTGGTGGCAAATACAACTTTCTATGGAATATGGGGATCTATGAACATTGGAAGTCCTAGTCTGCGCTTTAACTAATAATTGATATATCAGTGGGAAAGCAGAGTCATCTAAGCATAATCTACAAGACTATCCAAAGGATAAGGGATCACTAGATCTACTTCCATCTGTGAATCATATGGAACCACTTACATGGATACAGTAAGATGGCTATTCTCACTTCATGAATGATTGAGTCTTCACATTCCTAAAACCATGTGAGAGATTCCCAGAACATATGTCAGTAAACAATGCCTGCAAGTTGATGACAACGTTAAGTGTGTTCACTGACATTGCTAGGTTAGCAGGAATGCTCCACCTGTAACCAACAGGGGTCAAAAGTCTTCATTAGTCAATAACTCAGTTAAGAGAACAAACCTTCCTCATTCTCCTTATGCATAGAACTAATTGCATCTATAAGATGCTTATTGAAATGAAAATTGGTGCATGACATATATTCAGTAAAGGGCAAACAGCAAATCAAAGGCTTGTCTTTACACTGATACTATCAATAAATTATTTTCATGAAGAACTTTACAGAAAAATTAGAAAAAAGGCTTTGAAATAACGTATTACAGTGTCTACTGGGACTGTACCCAAAGTATCTTAGTAGCTCAAAAGTATTGAAATCAGAATTCAGCTCACATATATGCATTTATTAATTTAAATTAAAATTATTTCAATAGAATATATTGCTAGCACATCTACCCTTTCCATATCATGGGGGCATAGGATGATAATGCTTTCAGCATCTGAGATGTAGTTTTAATATCATTATGTCTAATATTAAATAAGATGCTAAGTTAGTCTCTCATTTTCCCCAGATCATTTCATTTTTACACATGAAATGAATCTATGAGGCTTATTTAAAAGAAAATATTTGAATTTTGGAATTCCCTCAAAAATTTTATTCCCTTTCATGAACATGATTTCATTAACTACCAATCTGTAATGTGGAAATGGTTTCCCACTCTCTCTTTTATCCTGTACAGAAGAAAAGAGGCAGCACATAAGACCTGCTAGAACTTTCCAGGACATAACTGCTCTGAGAAGGACTCTCTGAGCTGGGGAATTCCTAATGTAGCAAATCATGCTTCATAGCTCACAGGTTTGGAGAGATACACTCCCTCAGGGGAAGAATGGGATAAACTATTTTAGGTCTCAGAAGATATTGGGATAACATATTAACTTAATGTGTCAACTTGATTGGTCTATGAGATATCCATATTCCTGGTGTGTCTGGGAGGTACTTTGAGAAGACATTAACTTTAGTATCAGTAGACATGAACCCAGTTCACCAGGGGACCAGAGGAAAACAGTATCTTCTGGTCATGTCATGAACACTGTACACATGAACTCACAGTAGCTTTGGCTGCCCACACAAGATTAAACCAATCAACATATGTTTGGGACAGGCTTATGAGCTCCTACCCCTACCTCAGGAATACGGACAGTTGGTGCCTTCTGTATGAAGGAAAACCTATTTTCTCTGACGTTATTGCTCCAGGTGATGGACCCACATCCAACAGTATGGAGATGGCACAAACTGGAATTAGTAGGTTAGCAAATTTTTTGAAATAGGAATGAATTTGGGAGTAGGCCAAGGAGGTAGGAGGAATTAAGGGGAGGAGTTAAGGGGAGAAGTTAGGGAAGGATATAGTAAATTTCATCATTTGAATTTCTCAAAGGATTAATAAAAATTTTTTAAAAGAAGGTGCACTGTTAAGAATAGGGGTGGCAGCCAAGCAGTGGTGGCTCACACCTTTAATCCAAGCACTCTGGAGGCAGAGGCAGGTGGATCTCTCTGAATCTGAGATCAGACTGGTCTACAAGAACTAGCTCCAGGACAGGCTTCAAAGCTACAGGAAATCTGTCACAAAAAAAAAAAGAAGAAGAGGTATGGTATAATCTAATTCATTGAAAAAATAAATAGAAACAAAAAGTGGAAGGACAAAATCATTCATTCTCTCTGTCCCTGGGACATCCACCTTCATATTTTATAGACATCAGAACCCATAGTTGTCAACTATTATATGGGGACTAATACCAGCATCAAAGCCCAAATCTATCCTGATTCCTAAGTCTAAAGCCCAACTGTACCATTGTTTTTATCTCCTGATAGGGATTTCTTGTCCCCTACTAAGTTTACAAGTTGAATCCTATTGGATTTGCTTCCTTGAAAAAGCATGACTAACACACATGAGTTCATTGACACCATTTTAGATCTAGGGCTTTTGCCTTCCCAAGCTGCATCATGCATGCCCGGACAGTAGTTATCTAGTGGATGACATGATATATATAACACATAGATTAATTCAAGCTACAGTAAACTCATAAAGAACATCCTCATAGGTTCTGAAGTTGGCAATTTATCTATTTACCATAGGAGGAAGGATTTTTATTCCTAGGTTTTTTGTTTGTTACAATGATGGGGGTTCTAGACTAAGGACATAAGCATTAAGAAAGCAATCAACCCTTTGCCAAAGCCCCAAATAAATTTCTGATTATTATTTAATTTAAAAAAAATCTTCAATGGATAATACTTTAAGATCTGCAACCTCAGCCTGCAGAGCATCTCTGATGGTTCAGATTAATGTTAGGGTTTTAGAATTTGAAAAGGAATTAACGAGACCCAGGCCCTGCCAGTTTTCAGATAAAGCACCAGAGGAAAATGGATCATTAGTTAAAACATCACACAGGCCATATAACTGACAAATGTGCTTAAAACATGTGTCATTTTAGAGAGCAAGGTAGATGACCACAATATTTTATAACTTAACACCCACAGCCACAGGTCACATAGCTCACTGTGAGAACCGTGAGAACCATGGTTTTACTAAGGTGCCATAAAGGATGACCACAAGAGGAGCAGTACCAATGGAGAATAATGAGCACAGACTGGTGCAGGAGAATTGTCTGTATTCTGTCAATCATGTTTTAAATAAATGCTGATTGGCCCGGCAGGAAGTATAGGTGGGACAACAAGACAAGAAGTAAAGGTGGGGGCAGAAGAACAGGAGTATTCTGGGAAGAAGGAAGCTCTTTCTGCAGTCCTACCCAGACCACGGAAGAAGCAAGATGTGACCTGCCCTGCTGAAAAAGGTACCAAGCCATGTGGCTAACATATACTAGAATAATGGGCTAATATAAGTTATAAGAGCTAATACGAATCAGTTTATAACTTATGTAGACCTCTATGTGATTTTCTTTGGCACTTACCGGCTGTGGGAACTGGGCAGGACAAAAACCCCAACAAACAGACCCTCGTGCTACAACAGACAAAGACATTTGGAAAAGGAAGAGGAAAACATAAAAGAGAGGAGGAGGGATAGAAACCGCAATTCAGTCAAAGGCAAATGTTTCTGTGACAGTTCATGGTAGGTACAAGGCATATACAACACAGACTTCCCGTTTTTATAACTAAAGAGAACTCAGTAGAGAAAGATTTGATTGCATGCAATGATAAAGCTAGCATATTCCCTAGAAGGAATCAGAACTCTCAGCACTGTGGACTTTGAGTCTTTACCAATTCTTCCTTCCTCCAACTGTCCTACCTTCTCTGCACATGCCTCATAGAAATTAGAGAGAACTATCTCTATTGCCTCCAAAATTTCAACAGAAAAGAAGACTACCAGTGAAGATGGTTGAGCAATAACAAAAATCATGTGGAGAATATAGGAGCCTAAATGAAGTGAACAAAATTAGAGATCTGGGAACAGTTAAAATTGAGGAAGGAAAATGAAAGCTTCTCACTTTCCAATATTAAGTGTTATGGTTGGAATCATAAATGTCCTCTGAAGTGTCACCTGCTGAGGCTTGCTAAGTCATGGAGGGTCTGGCTTCTTCACAGGGCTAATTCTTTTATGGATTCATCACTTCATGGTGTTACTAAGAGACCATGAAAACCAGAAGGTGGACATGATATTAGGGCATGACTCTGTATTATCTGACCCTCTGTGCTCTTCTTTCTCTGTTCCTTTCTCTCTACCATTTCTCTGTTTCTCTATCTCATTCTCTCTTTCTATTCTGAATAATGTCTTTTTAGGTGTGGTTTCATCTTGTTTTCTTAATTTTTGGTGGGTTTTGTTGTTGTTGGGGGGGTTGTTTTTTTAAGAAAGAACTTAAACTTGGGTGGGTAGGAAGGGGAACAGAATTTGGAAGGACTTGGGGAAGGGAAAATATATTTAAATTTAAAAGTTTTTTAATGATAATAAAAATCCTATCCTTATTTTTTTAGAAAACTGCATCTAGTGCTCAGGAAAGGACATACTTTAATTTTGATTACTTGAAAATTCTTAAGTTTTTTTTTTGCTAGATGAGAAATATTAAATGAAGACAGCCCTCTGAGAATGCAAGAATATAAACATTATATTAGTAAAATCTATTGTTTTATTTACAGTATCCTGCAGGACACACATAATAGTGTGTATTAAGGTACAAATATCTTGAGCATGTGAAAATTCCAAAGTAAGGGGACGAACACTATAGTTCAAGAAACAGAAAAGAGAATGAAAACTTGAAGGATGCCATAAGGCAAAACATTGTCAATCAGGATACCAATGGGATAAAATTCCATGTCTATATCTAGCCTCTCTACATGTCCCAAGTGGCCTCCTCTTGTGATGTTATGATATTTTCTAGATACTATAGTATTTTTCAAAGGTTCCTGTTATTACCAAGACCCTGATAACCTCTTATCACATTCTTGAAACAAACGAACTCTTGTCATTTTTTTCTCAACTTTCTCCACCTTCCATGGCAAATCTCAATCTCTAAGGAAGAAACCAAAAGCTTCCCTTATATAACATCTATTTTCTGTCTTACAAAAATTCTCAAGGGAAAATCCAGCCACCTTGTTAAAAGCAGGGAGAACACACTATCAGAAGGATAAATAGCATCAACAACATGAATTTGAGATCACTGTCAATTTCTCTGACACACACACATATGCACACAGAAAGAAAGAGAGAGAGGAAGAGAGAAAGAGAGAGAGTGCTAATAAGAAAGCATTATTTAATAACAAATCGAATTTAAATGTTATCAAGATAAAAGTTATTCCTTTGTCAACAAGAAGTCTCTGCAATCCTGGAGAAAAAAAAATATTTTGAGATATTTGTGCAATGCTCATCAACTTGGAAGTTTAGACCTACTAATGTGATTTGAGAAAAAATATTGTTATCATTTGTATAAAATTATGAACAAATACAGTTCAGGAGTACAGAGAAGGAAACCAGAAACTGTATGTAAATATAGTGTTGCAATGCCATGCAAAAAAGTCAGTGTAGCCAATTAGAACTCCATTTTGAAGGTGTCAAAAATATCAATGTGATGTATACATTCCCACATGAAATGAAATACAGTATAATTAAAGGTGGAAAGTGTTTCCTTCTGACCCTTTTGGTTTATTCCTCATATGAGGATCAATTCCATCAGAGACAGAGAATCCCCCAGAAAGATTTTTTTTAAGTCTCTTTGCCCATCTTGCTTTAAAGGTAGGATTATTCCCACCCTAGACCTGAGTCAACACAGAATTAAACATAATACTCAAAGCAACAGTAGTACTTGGAATGTACAAAGAACCTGCCAAGGGCCAGGCATTGAGTTGTGTGTTTCCATATAACTCTTCATGTGGTATCCTGAGAATTGGTACTGTCAATATCACATTATCATTTGCCAAGAATCAAAGGCGCTAGGTCAGGTTATCAAAATCACACTGCCAGCAGCTAGGAATCCTGGGATGAACACATGCACAGCTTTAATCTTCGCTTACTCAAATCTCAGAGATCTGTTCACTATATTCAAACTCAAAGAGCACATCATGTTTCCCTGGCATATGGTTCCCTTCAGAACTCTCTCAGTATGAAAGTCCCATAGGATGTAATATCCTGCTACAGCTGAGGGAAAGAAACTTGCTTGGAAATTGTGCCCCAAATGAGCTTCAGCTCTCCCAAATCAGAACCATGCAATTTTGGTTGCACCACATGCTCTTCTCAAATTCATATTCTACCAAACTCAAAGATCTCTGGGGACTCAAACAATTTGAAGGAACAGCAACAGACAGCCCATGTCTCATAGGACTTATTCCTGCTATTAATTCACTCAATTATCTGAAAGGAATGGTGTGAGATATGCTCTGCTCACTAGGTATGCACAGACTCCTGAAACATTTGGAGGACTCCGGTGTCAACAACCAAATCCTTAGATTGTCCACCTAAAAATGAAGTTACTTAGCCATCTATGTCCAAATCTGTCAGGAAAAGAAGAAAAGGCATTGGTGAAAGGCAAATGTGTTGCTGCAGAATAGAGGTCAGGAGTCAAAAGGAGAATAGCAATGAGAACTGTTGTAAGGGACAACTGTGGCTGTGTATTCACAAGCTCTGGTCATATGAGTTACATATCCCTGCCAGTCATTACCTCCATCTCCACCATCATCACCAACACAAGCTCCATCATAGCTATCCACTGAGGAAATAACACTGCTCTAAGGACTGGAATCCTCAGAACTTTCAAATCTGTTTAATGGAGAAAAGGTTGACCTCAAGCTATAACATATATATAGCTACAACTACACAGCAAGCCAGGAAAATAATTGCTGTGCTTTGTCATCATTTGATAAAAGCTAAACACATATTAGTCTGTTTAGAAAGCCAGTCTCCATTATTATGAAGGTACTACCTGTGAAAATATTATTACAGAATACTTTTCAAGTGAGAAGCAAGGTTCATAAAGTCTCTCATTCGCATACAACGCATTACCTTCCTCTTATTAAAGAGCTTTGGACCATCTGGCACATCTAGGTACCAGCTGGCAAAAGCTAAAAAATATTCTGTAATTATTGGGAGTAACTAGGCTTTTCCATGTGAACAAGTCATAAGCTTTCTGTATTTACAAACATTTTAAATGCAGCTTCAGCTTTGTGGCAGGTGATTGCTGTCAATAATAATAAATAACAAATCTCCTAGTCATGTCATTGCCCTTTTGTGGGGTGACATGTTTCCATTATTAAAACTGATGATAGAGAAAACAGTTCTATATTTTGCTTCCATCTAAAACCAAAACCAGAATTCTGATCTCGTTTCCAAAAGTAAATGTAACTGAATCTGTAGTATAAACAGACTCATGGACACCACAAAAGAATCATCCTTAATTCACAGCAAATGCTGATGCCACATAAAGCATGCTACCTGTCCACAGTACAGTTAATTCTGTCTAGGTACTATGCTACATAACTTTAAATGTCCATGGACATTTGGAAATATATCACATATTCTACAGCTGAACTGTAGCATAGTTCATCTTTGTCAGGAAAACTATCAAAAAGTAGGGTAGGGTACTGGGAGTACAAAACAATGTAAAAGAGTCCACCACCAAATATCATATTGACAGATGAGATGACCCCAGGACCATGGGGACCTTCCAAACCCTAGTCCCAGTCTTAATTCTTAAAGGTTGTCAGAGATACTTGATCAAATTTTCTGTATGTGAACATTTTTATTTCCTTAGAAAATATTTATGAAAACCCATCAAGTTTTATCTAATCAGTGTCCAAAATCAAAACAAAACTATATCAAGATGTCACATAATTTTTCCTGGGGAAACAAAGAAATGTCTATTCACCCTTAATAGTTAAAAAACTGACATACCAAAGGGAGAAGAAAAGGATACTTCCAAGTTCAGCTTGGTGATCCAGTGAATTTATTTGCTCTATTATATACAGGAATGGGGGGGGGGGCTCAAAGACAGCTACATCACTACTCCTGCCTAGTCAACTCATGACTGCACTTTTGAAGATTCCCTTTCTTCATGAGCTAATTGTTTGCTTTCTATAATTCAGGGAAAGAAAGAAGTCTCATGAGGATATTGAAGGCATATGAGTCACTGCTCGCTACCTGAAGGCCACAGTCTCATGGGGGTCTCCCTCAGGTCATTAGGCAACTCTGAGTCTAGACAGGAATGTTCACAACCCAGGGAAAACACCTGAGCTACACGGATAAACTATTAGATAAAGCTAGTGAAAAAGATCATGTTTATTTAAGTAGTAATGAAGGCAGGGTTCATTTGTCATTTTACCTAACTGGCCAAGTTTCCAGCATATTCAAGTGAGGTCCTACCTCTAAGAATAAAAGAAAGCAAACACTTGCAGTTTTCAGAGCCAGTCGTTAAACTATAAATAGTTCATGTTGAGATTTCTAAACTCTTTAATTTTTGAAATAGGGACTTGGAGAAATATCTGGGATCTGGGTCACTTTATGATACTATTGGCTACAGTTAGCTCCTTGCAAGGGCTTTCTGTTGCATTTTAGAACAAAGTTGGGGCTGCTTCGGATATATTTGGTTTTTTGAGACAGGGCTTCCCTGTAGCATTGGAGCCTGTCCTGGAACTAGCTTTTGACGACCAGGCTGGCCTCTTCTGCCTCCCGAGTGCTGGGATTAAAGGCGTGCACCACCACCACCCAGCTGCTTCGGATATCTTAAGCTTCACCTCCATCCCTTCCATACCAGTTCCAGCAACACTGACCTGTGTTTCACTCACGGACTCTGCCAAGCCCTCATGTTCTGCCCAGAATATAGCACACAATTTGCAACATGACACACACTGTGTGATTTGGCCTTTAGCTCCTACCTTGATTTCATTTCCTCAGAGCTGTATCCTGTGGAACGCTGATTTAAAAGAGCCTCTCCATTTATGACCCTGCCCAATACCTTCTCATGATTTTCAATTCCATATTTGGTTATTACATTTCTTGTTATCTATATCCTGCATCTGACATGATACCTGATGAGTGCTAGGACCACACTTTTATTTCTCGCCACTGACCCAGGAACTGATGTGGTGGCAGCTAGATACTTAATACAACTATCAGCGAAGTCCAGAAATAAAATGTCAGATGCCTACGCAATTAACTGCACAGGGGAGAAAAACACAGGATTTTTGTTTTCAGTTAATCATTTTATTGCAATTTTTATTTTAAAAAATTGTAATCTAACACATTTTTATAATTGCCTTCATGAGGAGAGGGCAAGGGGAGGGAGAGAGGAGAGAGAATGCATCAAAGTGTGAACATAGACACATGTGCTGGAAACACCAGAAGATTAATTTTCAAAAATACTGCATTAAGTTATCAAACACATAATTTGTTCAAATTTCTGAGGTTGGAGAGATATTTACATATTATTAGAGAGAAAATTACAATGGAGTCATCTTTGACATGCAATATGAGATTTGGTCAAGTTAGGAGCCACAGTAACTTGGATTTAATTTTAACTTAAAATGCTAAAGCAATGCTCAGTTTGAAAGTGGTAGAATATCAAAATTAATAAACCTGCCCTGTGTGTAAATTTTAAAAACATGTCCAATGAAAACGAATTTTATTCTGCTAATTTGGATTTGTTTGGATCTCCTGAAAAATAACTTTGATTCCATGTTCAACCCGGTCTCAGTATTAAAATACACATCGATAACGTTAATTGCTGCTGACATGCACTGCGTGCCGGAGCCTATAATGGCTGTATTAGTACATACTCAGATCTCTTCCATTATTACTGAAGCAGTTTAGTGTAACAGTTACATAGGTCATATTTACACCGTGTCCAGTTTTAGTGAGGAGGATGCTGCATTAGGTTCCACACAAACACTGGGCTATTTTCATGAGTCTTGAGCATCCGTGCATCAGCTATTGAGAGTACAGGCCCTGGAACCATTTCCTAAGGATACTGAGGGACAGATGCATATGTTGACCCCTGTGGAGAACTGGTTTATCTACAGCCAGGCAATCATCAGTGGAAGCGGGCCAATTGTATGCACAAATATTTAGAGAAGCATTCAAGTTCTGTAGGATCATAATTAGAAGTACTTAATTCACTTGATCAACATACACAAATCACCATGAGTGGCAAGGAATTCTGCTGTCTTTATCATTTTAACTCATAAAATCAAGTTTTGACCTTAGTCTAATGCAGTTATAGAACAGAAATGGGCTTTTAAAAGTTCACATCATTTCTTTATTTTACTGTGTTGATAATTTCACATTTGCATCATAGTTGGATCCTCTCAGTTCACTGACATTTCGGTTGGCTTTAGTAATCATTAAAAGTTTTCCCTTTCATCTAAATTTGGGTCATGATTACAGGGCTTCTCATGTGCAAACAAGACCATCAGAAAGAAGCTAATCTCTACATTATAGAACTGTTGCAAACTGAGACAACTGGGTTGAGGAATTCTTGTCTCTGTATCATTGTTGCAGAGAGATCGCCTGCATATCAGGTCATTCACTTCAGGGAGAAACAAGGAACTGTGTTCTCAAAATGTTCTATGTGACTGAAACTGATGATTTTGTTGATATGTGAATGTAGAGTGCTCTTAGTTTACATTTCCTAATAAAAATTTCTAATGCATAGTAATTTTAAATAACTAGAGCTCTGCTTTCTACATGGCATGGGTGCAAGTAACTAATTCTGAAGTGGCTACACAATCCAGGCAGGTAACCTGTTCTTTGGTGATTTCTAATGCCTCTTGATGCAATGTATGGCTCAGTGTTTAAAGCAGACATGGAAAGTTTCTTTCAACTCTAATCTCCTACTTCATACGAAAGATGGTCATCTTCCAAGAGGGGACACTAGGGCTTGCATGAATATCTTGACCCATATTTTCAAGGTTACTAAATTTTCCACAAAATAAGATGGATAATTGGGCATTTCATTTGGGAGAAAGATGTCATAACTATTCCCCTCACAAAGAAATTAAATATTAAAGCAAACAAACAAAAACAAAAAAAGAAACCCATAACTATGGCTTAAACGGAGAAGAATTTTGTAGTTTCTTTTCTTTCTTATTTTTCTTAACTTTAGATAGTAGCTAAGGTTTAATATTATATGATATCTTTAAAAATTATTTAGAGAGATGGACACATGGATAAACTATCAATATAGAGTTAGATAGGTAGTTATGTAAATGGGATTGACCTTGTTTCTGTATTTCTATGAAACATCACAGCACAGCTCCACATTTACCTAGAGTTAAAGAAAAACTTTCAACAAGGATGAGGCAGAAGAATGAATAATCAAACAGGTCCTGGAAGCCTCGGCAGTTAATCAGCATCAGTTTGTATTTGTAACAAGTTCTTACTTAAAATATTCAAATGTATATTTAAACTCAATTCATTAAGCCTTATAAAATTATGCAAGTCAATTTTTGCTAACTAATGAAATCTAATGTTTCTTCTTTGGTGATGACATCTTTCTAATTCGCCTTTAGTACCAGTTTTCCCAAGTGGAACTCCCCTTGATACCTGATAGAAATAAAATGTAATTCAAGACAAAATAATGAAACTAATGTCTAAAAAAAGTTCAGGCTGCAATGGGTTTACCTCTAAATTACTGTGTAAGCAAACTGTATATCGATCAAATAAAGCAAGCACTGGCCATATCAGGATTATAGATGAATTCACCTACTGTTGAACTAGGCACCAAAGCTTGTGATTTAGTAGCAGACATGTGACATGCTGGAATTGGTTACACACACATATGAGGGAAAAAGTAATATTTTCAATTCTTATTATGCTTTCAGAATACTGAATGACTAAGAGGACACTGGGGATCTGTTATTAGATGTTAATAGTACTGTTTAATTAGTCTCTCCCCAGAACACTTCACAAGCCTTCCTAGGATTTCCTACCAGTGGTTGCGTGAAGAGGTTTTCTTTCCTCCAAGATTGTATTAAGGACAAATCCTGAGTCACAACCCAATAATCAAATGAGCAGATAGAACCTCGGAATCTTAAGCCTGCTCAGCTCTGCAGATTCAATTCAGAGTATTATCAAGAAACAAATGAAGCAACCAAAAGCTTTTGGTGCCTAAATTTAGCTCTTTTATTTTCTAAACATATGCTCACCTAGGGGGACAAACAGTTTTCATTAAATTGCAATGAAGGGGCTAGAAAGTGCTTTCGATGACGTGCTGGGAAGACTGTTTACATATATATATATATATATATATATATATATATATATATATATATATATATATATAAAGATAGATGCCAATTCTATAAGGAACTATGTAAAAACTGCCAGTACAAAATAAGCTTTTAGACAAAATCTAGCACTACTCATGATAAAAACAGTCCTGAGAGATCAGGGATACAAGGGACATCCTAAATATAATGAAAGCAATATATAGCAACTAATTGCCAGCATCAAATTAAATGGAGAGAAACTCAAAGCAATTCCACTAAATCAGAACAAGACAAGGCTGTCCACTCTTTCCATACTCACGCAATATAGTACTTGAAGTTCTAGCTGAGCAATAAGAAAACTAGAGGGAACCAAGGGGATACAAATTGGAAGGGAAGAAGTCAAAGTATCTTTATTCACATATGTGATAGTATCCATAGCTACCCCAAAAACTCAACCAAGGAACTTCTACGGCTGATAAACACCTTTATTCAAGTGGTTAGATTCAAGATTAATTTAAAAAATCAGTATTCCTCCTATATTCAAATGTTAAATGGACTGAGAGAAAAGTCAGAGAATCAACACCCTTTAAAATAGTCTCAAATAATATAAAATATTTTGGTGTAACTCTAACAAAGTAAGTGAAAGTCCTGTATGATAAGAACTTTAAGCCTTTGAGAAAAGAAATTGAAGAAGATATCAGAAGATGAAATGATCTCCAATGCTCATAGATGAGTAGGATTAACATATTAAAAATGGTCATCTTACCAAATGCAATATACAGATTTAATTCAATCCTCATTAAAATCCCAACAAAATTCTTTACAGAGCTTGAAAGAACAATTCTCAACTACATTTGGAAAGATAAAAAATCCAGGATAGCTAAAACAGTCCTGTACAATAAAAAAACTTCCAGAAGCATCACCATTCTTGACTTTAAGCTCCACTATAGAGCTATATTAATGAAAGCATGATGGTTCTGTCTGTCATAAAAACAGACAGTTGTATCAATGGAATCAAATTGAAAACTCAGAAGTAAATACACACACCTATGGATACCTGATTTTCAACAAAGAAGCAAAAATTAAACAATGGAAAAAAAGACCGTTATCTTCAACAAATGGTGCTGATCTAACTGAATGTCAGCATGTGGAAGAATGCAGGCAGATCCATATCTATCTCCCTGCATAAAACTCAAGTACAAGAAGATCAAAGACCTCTAATAAATCAAGATGCACTGGAACTTACAGAAGAGAAAGTGGGGGAATAATCTTAAATGCATTGTCATAGGAGACAACTTCCTGAACAGAACACCCACAGCACAGGCACTAAGATCAACCATTAATAAATGGGACCTCATGAAATTGAAAAGTTTCTGTAATGCAAAGGAAACCATCAATATTACAAAACAGCAGCCTACAGAATGGGAAAAGATCTTCACCAACCCTACATCTTAAATAACCCTAAAAATATTTCACTCAACAAACAGCAAGAAGCAGTTTGGAGAAAACAATGCCCAAATTCCCAAAATGATTGTTTATAAATGTTTGTTTTCATTTAAAGGAGGGTATGATATAGAGATGAATACTTGGTTTGGTATGGATCTTGGTCTATTGATACAAAGTCAGTGTTGATTCTGCTATACTGTGTATATTTATTTCTGCTTTTTTAAGGTATTATGATTGTGCAGTTCATTTAAAATGCAATGTATAATTAAAGATTATAGATTAACATATAGCCATTTATTATAGTCAAACTTGTAGTCATGTTAGTTAGGTTTTCTAGATATTTGGAGATATATTTTAATTAGATAGATATTCTTCAAACATTTCAAAGACCTGCCAAATATGGCATTTAAAATGTTTTAAGAACTTAGACTTTTCTCAACAGTGAGACATGTCTGCTTCTGTCAGCACCAATTACTTCAGAGAGGTTGACAGGCATTGAAGGAACTCATTATAAAATTTGCCTTCAACATAACAAGGCTGGCCATTTGGACAAGAAACTGCTCTTGCCTGGACTGTTGATAGCATGCTGTGTAAACTGGACATGCAGGACCCAAAGAAAAAAGACTCTGAACTGGACAAAAGAAGGTGAGGTAGTCCTTCAGAGTTCCTGCCAGACATTTTGCAAGACACAGAAGAAAGCAACTGATAAACTTGTCATTACAGGAAAGAACAGAGCTTCAAATTTCCTGCTTTGCAAAAAAGTCTGCGGGATACTATGTGCAAGTAGGCTGAAGATGGATGCCCAATGTTACAGAGGAACTTTGGGTGACTGTTCAGGCAGCAAGATGTCTCTGTGATTTCTAGAATTTTGGAATTTGCTTAGAATGCACTTCTTATTTACTTAGGTAATTATTTACTTAGCTAATAATATTAGGAAAATCTATCTAACTTCTGTCATCTTTGAAGAGTTGAAGAAAATCTATCTAACTGAAATATATTTCTATATATCTAGAAAACCTAACTAACATGACTACAAGTTTGACTGTTATAGATGGCCATATATTATTCGGTAATCTTTAATTATACATTATATTTTTAAAATGAGCTGCATGAACATAGTACCTTAAACAAAAGCAGAAATACATATACACAATGTTACAAATTCAACCTTAAGTTTATACCAATAGACCAAGATCCATACCAATGCAAAGTATTCATCTCTGTATCAGATTGGTGCCTGACCCAATTGTCATCCAAGAGGCATCATCCAGCAACTGAAGAAGGTGGATGCCAGTTTCCATAGTCAACCATTTTGTCGAGTTCAGGAATCCTGTTGAGAAGGAGAAGAAAAGAATATAGGAGCCAGTGGGGCCACGGACACCACACAAAAAATCACACAATCAGCTAACCTGTGCTCATGGGGTTCACAGAGACTAAATTGACAACCAGGGAGACTGCATGTAACTGAACCAGGCATTCTGCATATGTTACAGTTGTGTGGCTTGGTCCTCTTGTGAGATTCCTCACAGTGGGAACAGGGACTGTCTCTGACTCTTTTACAGACTTTTGGCACTCTATTCCTCATATTGGGTAGCCTTGTTCATATTGGGGAGGTACTTAGTCTTACTGCAACTTGATATATACATGCTTTGTTGATACTCATAGGAGATCTGCCCTTTCCTTGACTAAGGTGGAAGATGAGGGAATTTGGGCATAGAAGAGGGAGGACAGGGGAGACAGGACAGGGAAGGGACAATAGGGGGCTGTTGATGAGATGGAAAATAAATATATGAATAAAAATAAGCTATTAAATAATTAACTATTTTCATATAAATAAAATGCTGGCCAAGAAATAAATCAAATGTAACTTATCTGCTTCATTATTTAGGCATGTCACAAGTATATACCTTAGAATAAAATGTTCTAACTCATTTCTTCTCTATTTCAGCTGCTTCTTTTCTGAAAATTGCACAGCTCAAAAGTGATAAGAAAATATTTTTAGGCAAAGATTCTATACAAAAGCAACTGTTGATTCACAGAAGGCCTCCTGTCTATTATGGCACCACATTCTAAATCTGCAACACATACTTCTAAAATAAAATTCATTTATAAGAAGAAAATTTGACAAATGGTTAAACAGAAGCTGCAATTTGAAATCTTTTCTCCAAAAGGTTAAAAAATTGTGAACTTCTTACAGCTATGTCTTTTCCAATAAAACCTAAAATTTCAAAGAAACAAAAGCTTTCTGCTACACATTACATCTTAGTTAGGGTTTTATTGCTGGGAAGGAACACCATGACCATGGCAGCTCTTATTAAGGAAACATTTAACTGGGTCTAGTTTGCAGTTTCAGGAGCTTGGTCTATTACTGTCATGGAAAGAAGCATGATGGCGTGCGGGCAGACATGGGGCGAGAGGCGGAGCTGAGAGTTCTACACCTCAATCCACAGACAACAGGAGGAGACTGTGTCACACTTGGCACAGCTTGAGCATGTGAGGCCTGAAAACCTGTCCCCCTCCAGTGACATACTCCCTCCCGCAAGGTCACACCTCCTAATCATGTACTCCCAATGACCAAGCATTCAAACATGTGAATCTATGGGGGCCATTCTTATTCAAACCACCACAAATTTCTTCTTGTCAGAGGAGCAAATCTGTATAACATTTTAGTCTGTCTTCAAAAAAAGTCATCATTCTAGATCTCCCCTATTATAACACATAGGAAATTTAAAAATTATTACTTGGTACTTGAACCCTATTCTTAATGAGTCAGAATGGAAGGAAGGAAGTATACTGAACTGAATGTTCACTGACATACACGGGTTTCTAAAGTTCATCAAAATGAATTAACTAGTGATTTGTTAAGAATACACGTTGATTAGTTACAAAAGTTAGTTGGGGTCAAATTTGGGAATATATTTCCATATTGAGATTCTAATTTCAGTGGAGAATTTTCAGAAACTTCATTTAAGAAACTATAAAACAAAGCAGAAGCACCAACTAAATGCCCCATTCATACATGAGTGGCCCGCTACAAATGCACCTTTGCAGCTCCTCCTACTTAGCCCACACCTAGCTACCTCTTCTTCTCAGGCTTTGGCAATGTGATGTATTTCAACCAATAGAACTATAGCAATCATGACAGACAATGCACACTATCATTTCCTCTCTTGTGGCTTTTCAAATCCAGCTTCCATGTGGCTAATTGGGGTAACCAGTGAGGGGCCGTACAGTCCAGTTTCCCATAAGTGCAGCCAACAGACAAGCAGGCAAGGAGTGTCCCCAGCCAAGATGGCATTTGAACGGAGTTGAGAAGCTGAGTCTCAGAGTCACTTGGAAAACTGCCCAATTTTTCTGGAAGAATTACCAACCTATAGTACTACACAGTAATAATTGTTTTGTTATTTAAAGAGCTAATATTGTTACAAATATTGTGTTGCACAGAAAAATCCAACTGAAACACCAGTTTTTCCAGAAAAAGAAATTGAAGAGAAGTTTTAGAAGTTAATTTTAGTAGTGTTCAAGTTTACTACACTTAGATTATTGCACATTTTTCATTTGCGGACATGACAAAGTGATAATATATATCTTGAGTGCCAGATGAATTCAAAAAATATCATTTCAAAAGAGGGGAAATTACTACTGCCACTTTTCCAAACTAATGCTATTTCTAACTACATTCTAAATATTTATCTTATCCTTAAACTCTTATATGCTTTCACCCTCATCAAAGAAGTCTCTTTTTACAACACATAGAGACTATTAAAGAAATCTAAAACTGGTCAACATGCTGAGCACACGTGCCTGTAAAGTGCCTAACTACATTTGATACACCTGTACTGCAACCCCTATGCCCAGGGGTCAGGAAGTGTTGCAGAAGAGTAGGTAGACATGTTATAAGAGTCAGAATCCCAGGATGCCTGCTGCTAGATAGTGTCCCTTAAACAATGACAGGAAAGAAATGAAGCCATGAACTCTCAAGTATATGGCTATCTGACCAAAACTAGCCTAATGCCAACACCAGTTGAGAGCATGCCAATGTGGATGGGGACAATTGCAGAAGGCTCCACCCAGAGATGAAGAGCTACAGGTGTTCAATGATTGCAAAGCATAGGAGAAATAGTTTACTCCAGGGATGAGCTCTTACTAGGCTGTCTAGTCTCAAATGTTCAGCCTTGGATACATGTGCACCGAAGCAATGTGAAATGGACTCAAGATACATACTGCATATGCATGTAAATACACATGCATATATGAGTGACAATAATGATTAAAGAAGAATTAAGGAGTGAAGTGGGGGACATGAGAGGTATGGATAAGATGGAGCAATGCAAATGCAGTACTCATGTATGAAGTTCTCAAAAAGTACAAATTAAATTTAAAAAGAAATTTGATTTTGCCTAATCAAGTATCATTAAACAACAGGACAACTCCGAAAGTAACAGAATATAACAGGTACAAATTGTGTTCTAGAAATAAACATTAAAATTCTGAAAGTGGAAAAAGGAACTGTGACATTTAGTTTTGACTCTTATGAAGGAAACATGCTTGAATTATTGAAGAATCTAAGTTTACTACGGTAACTGCCTCCTTATGTAAAAGGTATATATGGCTGTCATGATATATGGTAAGTACAAAAGTTCTCATTACCAGGCAAGTACATATAAAAGTTCAGAGCATCAGATTGATTACATATAAAGAGCACAACATTTTTGTAATAATCAAATTTGGATGGTTTCTTCAGCATGGTGGCTGTTACAACATATGTGAGTATTAAATAAAAACTGTTAGGGACAATACAATATTACATCTGTACACAGCAATAACTAGAAGCTGTATAGTGGAGACTTTCATCATCTAATCTTGGTTACCGATATCTTCAGCAAAAGAGAACCTGCTGTATGACATGGCACATGAAGAAAATCAATATTCATGTTAAAAGCTATTAATAAAAAATATTTCCCTCTTACAAAACCATATTTTTAGCAGTGAAGAGACAACAATTTCAGGCATTTCAGAGTTTTTGAATAAGAAATAAACGGGAAAATGTGAAAGAAGGTGCCAGACAATTGAGGATGTGGTATCAGGGACTTTTAGGGAGATGATATTTAAAATGAGACCTGGAAGAAAAGAGACAGTTGTGTGAATTTTAAGCAGGAAGGATAGAAAACTCAAAGAACCTCGAGAGTAAATGGAATTGGCACTTTCAAAGTCTGAAAAAGGACATGCAGACAAGTTTAGGAAGGTACACAGGGTCAAAGGTAAAATATCACAAATACTTTTAAAGTTAAAATTATACCAGATGAGAACTTAGAAAAAATAGTAAAAACATACTGGGTAATGGGATACTTTGGTAACTCTGTAGTTACAAATATAGGGGAACAAACCAGTGAGAATGGAAACAGAAAACAAAGTATCCCAGTGTACCTCAAAATTGAAAGATTACGTATTTACAAAATTTGTATCTTGCTGATTATGAACATCTAAGTATACATTAACTAGTAGAAGAATAGATTTCAAAATTAGAAAATTTCCTGAGGTGTAGAGTGTAGCATAGAATGAGAAAATGAAGATTTGAAACAAAAGCAAGGGAAAAAGGCTTTGTTGTTGCTGTTGTTGTTTTTGCTTAAAGTAGAAAAGAAGGCTAAAAAAAGAAGCATGGTAATCTAGAAATAAATGCAGTTGTTTCAGCAAAGAGAAATGGAAAAAAGGAATTCAATTTGCAAACTCTTTATATAAGACACACTCAAAATATAATAAGCATCAAATAATTAGTAAAGATTTGAAAATCAAACCTACATATCTATCTGTCTGTCTCTCTATCAGTCTATTATCTATCATTTACCTACCTATCATGTAGTTAGCTATCACCTATTTGTCCATCATCTACCTATCTACCTATCAATCTGTTATCTATTTATCTATTTGTCTATCAGTCTATTATCTATCATTTACCTACCTATCATATATTTAGCGAGTTAGCTACCACCTATTTGCCCATTGTCTACCTATATACCTATAAATCTATTATCTATTTATCAATCTGTCTATCAGTCTAGCATCCCTCTATTATCTATTTATATCTATATGGGTGTATGCGATAGATATCACAAATACCTGTGTTGCTTTTATTATAACAATATTACTAGACTCTAAAGGATAAAGAACATGAGAATTTATTCAGTTTCTATTTAACCAATTACTAATAGGCAAGCACTTATTACTGATGTTCATATTTAAATAAAACCTGTTTTCTGGTTGTATGAGAGATTATAAAAAATATTTTCTTTTCTTTCCTTGCCATTTAGTAACAATATGCTTTGATTCTTTACATTTTTATCTTTGTGAATGTGTAGTGTATTGTGTATGATCAACGTGCTCAGTGTGAGTATGGGTACACACTTGCCCCAGGGCATATGTGAAGGTAAGAAGAAAACATCAGGTGTCTATCTTTCCTACTGTGTTGTAGAGAGTCTCCTGATCATCACTGCATACACCATGCTGGCTGACCTGAGAACCTCCAACAGTTCTCCTGACTCTGCCTCTACTCTAAACAAAGGCGACTGAGGTTACAAATGTGGAATTCTTTTCTGTAGGTTCTGGGGATCTGAATTCATATCTTCATGCTTGCATGTCAAGTATTCTACTCACAAGATATTTCCCAGGAAGGAATTCCTTTCACTTAAGGAAACCCATAGCCTAACAGAGAAAGGACAAGAGACAGCTCACACACACGGAAGCCCAAATACTCCAGTGGCACTGTAATGAATTAGATAAAATGCACTTTAAATAAAAAGCTATAAAAGAATAATTAAGGAAGTCATTATATAAGAAAAAGAGAAAAGAGTTAGTTGATAATTCTAGCATCAAACTTGTACAAACTCAACAAAATAAGAAATTTATAGGTCAACGTCCCTGGAAAACATACTTGCAAAAATCCTTAACTAAGCTGAATTCAATTCACTTGCACCTTAAAATGATATCACAATGCTGAAGTATTTGTTTCTGGAACACAGAAATGGAATAATGTACACGAATCCATAAATTAATTGTCCCACATTAGCACCATGGAGGACAATAATCATATAACAACCTAACAGATGCAGCAAAAGTGTGTGACAGGACTGAGCATTTCATGATGCCAACACAAAAAGATTAGATGTCAAAGATGATGCAGATCATAGATGGCCAGCCAATAGTAGACACCAAACTGAACAACAAAAAGCAAATTATTGAAAATTAAGATACGAGCAAAGGAAGTATCAGTTGAATCTGTTTTTCAGAGCACTGTATGTTATGGCTTGAATGTGAACTGTACTAAAGGCTTGGTTCTTAACTGATGCCAATGTGTGGGGAAGTGGTAGAACATTAGGAGTTTGAGCCTCCTGGAGAAAGTAACTTACTGGGCTGTGCCTTGGAAACTTATGCCTTGCTGTCCTCTTCTCCCTTCTTCCCCTTTCCCTCCCCCTCTTACATGGCTACCAGTGGGCAAACAACATTGCTCAATCCCATCTTTCTGCAATCTTATTCTGACTCAAATCAAACAGAACTGATGAATCCAGCTGATCATGGATGTAACTTCTGAATACATGGTCCACAATGAGTATATCCTCCTTGAGGTTGCACATGCCAAGGATTTTTTTTTCAGTCACCAGTAATCAACAAAATATGACAGTCAATACTCTTAAGAGAGGGATGTTCCTAGGGGTGATGGATGGCAGAGCCCACAAACAGATCCAGCACTAATTACATAGAAAGAATGTGACATTTACAGATCAGAGAGAAGAAAAAAAAGACGGTTTGGGTGTAATTAGTTAGTATGATAAGATATTGATTAGAAATACCTCCTCAACACAAAACAAACAGAGATGAACTAAATCCCTTAATGCTTAAGGGAGATTATTCGAACTTTCAGAAAAAATCCAAAAAACAACCACTAATGACTTTAAAGTATGATTTTAGTACTTTTTAGTATAAAATACAAAATTAATCAAGTTCTACTATGAAAAGGTGACAGACTGAAAAGACAATAAAGGTGACAAATATCTATTTACATCAATATGTGACTATTTAATAAGCACCTGTAACTAAGAAATAATGGCTTGATAAAAGCAAAGTGATGCCCAACCTTACTAGCTATCTGCTAATTACAATTCAACTAGTGTAGTTGAACAACAACCATTTTTGTTGTTGTTTATTTGAGAACAGATTTATTGTCATTATTCTCATCAATACTTTTAATTTAGGCTATTTTGATCAAATTCTGTATCAAATTCTACCATGTATCAATTCTATATAGTTCAAGATTAATATTTCTTAATGGCAGTA
The DNA here is from genome assembly GCA_004026605.1 of Ondatra zibethicus. Classification (NCBI taxonomy): domain Eukaryota; kingdom Metazoa; phylum Chordata; class Mammalia; order Rodentia; family Cricetidae; genus Ondatra; species Ondatra zibethicus. The sequence goes on from PVIU01009442.1 coordinate 25,628, forward strand.
ATACAATTGATAAAACTCTAAGGAAAATCAAAGCAAAATGAAACCAAAATTTAGGGACTTGGTGACCTTTGATTATGAAACTAGTTAACAGCTCCCAAAGGTTTCAAAATTATCTGTAGTATTTCCACAGTTAGAGACAGTGGTTTGAATTTTAATTATTTCAAAAATAGTACTTCATTTATGCTTTATATATCCCATTACCATTTTTTAATTACACAGAGAAATGAATACAGAGGCTCTAGCTACACTTCTTGATGGCATGCCCTTTCTTCTTTAGACGCCCCAAGAAAACTCAATTATTGTACATCAACAGCTTTCCCACAAAAGCAGAAAGAGAAGAAAGGACATAATTGCCTCCTTGCTATCTGAGGATGGGAAGTGATACAGCCCACTGGGAAAACCCAGGTGTTCAATGATGCCAAGAGGTGTCTGATTTTGCCAGGTTTTAGCCCAGGAGAATGATACTTTCAGTCCTTGGATTTTAGTCTGCCTCACTGTACAATTCCAAAGGAAAAAAAAACATATTTTGAGCAAAAAAAAAATATGAAACATTGAGGTTAAAAACTTTGTGGTTAACTCAGTGTCTAACATCACAATGTTGAAAGGCAGAATCAGGCTTCGCATGCTACAAGGAGCTGGAGGGTGTCTTAAAGTTATTCCTTTTCATCATATCTCCCAAGCAGATTTAAATAGTTAAATTATGAAACACTGTCCTAGTTTTATTCAGTTCCTCTGATAAACTTTGTGAACAAAAGCTGCACAAGGGAGAAAAGGATTTACAAGGCTTACACTTCCAGGTCACAATCCATCGCTAAGAGAAGTCAGGACTCGAATTCAAGCAGAAACCACAGAGGAATGCCACTTGCTGACTCACTCACGGGCTCTTGCTTGGCTACCTTTCTATGAAGTCCAGGCTCACATGCCCAAGGATAATGCTAAAAAGGGTCTGAACATTCCACACTAGCTATCAATCAAGTCATTCTATCACCAAGATGCCCACAGGCCAGGCTAGTTGAAGCAATTCTTCAACTGAGGTTCCCTCTTCTAAACTGAGTCTAGGTCACATTAAGCTGTCAATAAAGGCTAAGCAGGACAAATGTCTATAGAAGTTGTTCAAAATGAGTTCAGTTTCAAACTTTTACTTCCTCTAGTTAGGACAGGTCAAAAACAGAAGGCAACTTTTATACATTAGATTTTTCTACTCAATAATACAAAACTGATAATCTGCCATTGCTATTAAAGATCTTTTCTTAGAAGGGCATCCGTATTACTACCTTTAAATACTAATTATTTTTACTTTGTGTGTATTAGTCTTTTGTGTGCATATATGTGTCTGTACCATGCTTTTACCTGATGCTCATGAGGACCAGAAAAAGAGTTCTGATCCCCTGAAACAGAAGTTATAAACAGTTATAAGCTATGATGTGGGTGCTGGGAGCCAAACCCAGGTCCTCTGCAAGAACAACAAATGCTCTTAAGCAATGGACCATCTCTCCAATCTGCCATCAGAATTTCTAGTGAAAAAAATCTCTACTATAGTTGTGCAACTAGGCCAGTTATGTTCAGTCACATTTTTCCACCACACCTGTCACTTTGTGGAATTACATTAAATTTTGTTAAAAGCACTCCATAAATAATGAATTATGACAAAAATTATTTATTACTCACTTAAGAGCCATAAAATATTAAATACAAAATTTAAGAACAAAAAAGTAATGTCTAATTCCCCATTCTTCATACCAGATAATAAGGAGTGAATCTTCTACAAGACTGTGGAAAAGAAGATATTCCACTTGAATACTTCCCTTCAGGCTGCAAATGACAGAAAAATAACCCTTTTATCCCTTGATAACTCCATAATAATAATAACTAATGGAAATCCATGAAAGTGACACCAAGGAAAGTCAGGAGACCAGTTTGTTTCTCTGGGCTTGGCTCATGCTGTGACCATAGGTCTCTTGTGATAAGGATGCTATGAAAGCTTCTTGGAGCTCAAAGGTCATGCTACTTTCTGCCTGAGCAGTGAGTAGAGGTGGTGAACTCACAGAGAACCTCCTCGTGATAACCTACAGCAGTGAAATCTTTTCCTTAATGATGTTCTTCTAGGGATTGTGTTTATCTACTAATCTATCATTCTTAGCTACTGATATGTGATCTATGATCATACCACCTTAGGAATTACAAAAAAATACTCTGTTTTCTCAGTATATTATAAAAATGTCTGTCAATATTGAACTTTGTCAGTCAAAGTAATAAAATTACTATGGAATTTCTGAGTTCCTATTTTTTGTAATATGGTGTTTGCTGAAATATTATTTTATTAATGTCCTTTGTGCAAACACTTCAGTTATTTAAAATATAGCAAGTAAGGGAAAGCATATTTCTCAAATATAATTCAGTTCCTTGAACTACTCTAAAACCATTCTTTACAAGGCGATATGTAGAACAGAAGCACAGTGGTGCATGTCTGCAATTCCAGCACTTGGAAGAGAGAGACAGAGAGTTCGGGAGTAAAAGGTCATCCTCAGCAATGTAGGGATTCCAAGGCCAGACTGGGCTACCTGAGACCCTATCTCATAAACAATAATGACAGCAAAGAACAAAATATGTCCAACAAATTAGTGAAGCTAAAGCAATAAAGCTAAAATTCTACATGCTGCATTTTAATGCAACTTATATTCCGAAACCACTGATATTATTAAAGCTAAAAACTATTTGGTTTATGTAAATTTTTAAGTATCTAACATCTATACTAACACAGAAAACAAAATTAATTGTAATAAACCAATATTAAACATCTAACCACTACTAAATTTTGCAAATTGTCATTTAAATTTAGCAATAATTATGCTAAAAGTCATATGATACAACCATAAATCATACTGTGAAAGTCTAGAGTTAAATACCCATGTCTTCCTGAGGGGCTTTTAAACAAATGCCAGGTCTGTGAAGGATATGCTGTAATGTATGTGCAGTGACACATTTCCCTCATCTTTCTCCAAGAGAAAGCAATGCTCATATTTTTACATAAATATATACTTATTTATTTAAATAAATATATACTTATTAGAAAACAGAATTACATTTGCTATGGATCAAGAATAATAGGTGAAATACAAAGAATTTATCTTTTCTGTCAATACAGTGTCTTGATTACATCCCTTCCCTGATCCCTGCTTCTGGCTGCCACATGACTCTAGTGCAGTGCACAATCTCCAACAAAGCTTGTTCGTAAACTACGTATGTAATCAGTAGCCCTCGATCCACACTGATTTTACCTCCAAAGTACCATGTACACAAGATCACTAGGCAGTCACATTAGTGGATAGAATAAGGACATTGCAAGTATACAGATCAGCTGAAAACACAAGAGTAGGCAGAACTTTTCAAAGGCCCTCAACCACTCCTAATGTGAGGAAGTTGGTGATAGCCATAGAGGATGGCCATTATCCCACATCTGAGGAACAGCTCTATTACTTCATTTTATTACAGACCACTCGCAAACAGGCTGATTTCTGAATTGTCATAATTTTTTCATTTGTCTGTATGAAAACTTCCATGCTGTAACTTATTCTTCCTCAGGATATTTATTGAAGAGAGAGAAGATGTTGCTAAAAGAGGCTAATAATGGTTGAGAAGTAGCGTTCCAAGCCCATAAGGCTACAGTGCAAATCTGTGTCTTACTCTATCAATTCCTGAGTTTTGCTTCAGGAAACAATGACATGCTGAAGCAAATATTGCTTTCTTAGGCCAAGGGTTGAGCTAAACTTTGGAATGATATTGTCTCCTTTTTCATCATAACTTGAATCTTAGAGAGAAAGAAAAGAATAACTAAGCCACCTGACACTTGTGTACAGTCACCACTCAAATGCAGTACCCTGAACACTGTCAGTTCCTGTACCAAGATCTTCCTGGAGACTCTGGTTCATTAGTAAAGATGCAATATGCACAGAGAGTCTGGATTATGTATACTATTGTGTTTTCTTTAAACAGAGAGACATTCCATTGTATGGGCTGCTAAACTAAACCAACCAGCATAGATATTTTAGAGGTACCATGACTTCATGTTGGGGTTAATGATTTGTTGCTTTGGAAAAGAGATTCTTCCTTTGTTTCCACAGAGGATGAGAACCTGTGGAATCCTTTCAGACTAATGTGGTTTGATGGACCAAGACCCCCAAAAGGTCACCATAAACAAGCGCAAAAATATTTCACCCAACAAAAATCAGGAAGCAGTATGGACAGAACCATGCCCAAATTCCCAAATATTGTTTATAAATGTGTGTGTGTGTGTGTGTGTGTGTGTGTGTGTATACTATAGATTTGTATTGGTATGGATCTAGGTTTATTGATACAAATTTAAGGTCAACTTTGTTATATGTATATTTCTGCTCTTGATTACGGTATTGTGTTTGTGCAGCTCATTTAAAAATATGATGAACTATCAATAAATGCAGGTTACTAGATAGTCATCTGTAATAGTTACCCTTGTAGTCATGTAAGGTAGGTTTTCTAGATGTACAGAGATGTATTTCAGATGGATAGGTATTCTTCAAACCTTTCAAAGACTATGGAATATGGCATTTACAGGGTTTTAAGAACTTAGGGCTTTTCATGACATTGAGACATATCTGCTTCTGGCAGCACCAATCTACTTCAAGGGAATTATGGGCATCAAAGAGGCTCTTTATGGAGTTTGTTAGACATTTGGGCAAGAACCTGCTTTTGCCTGGACTGCTTGATGAACTGGACATGCAGAACCCACAGAAAAATGACTACTGAACTTGTCTAAAGATGAGACAGTTCTTCGGGGTTCCTGTTTTGTGAAAGATTCTGCCAGACATTCTGCAGGACACAGAAGAAAGTGGAAGAAAGTGACTGACAAACTGCCAATATAGGCAGCACTGTCTTTGAAATTTTCTGCTTCATGGAACTGTCTGCAGGATACTATGGGCCTGTGGGCTGAAGACTGATTTCCCCAAAGATACAGAAGAACTTTGGGTGACTGTCTAGGTAGCAAGATGTCTCTGTCAGTTCTAGAGTTTTGGAAGTTGCTTACAATGTACTTCCTGTTTACTTAAGGAATATTATATCTTTCTGAAGTCTTTGATGGAGTTGAAGAACAGATATAGTTATAGTTTTCCTTAGTTATGATAAAAGATAAAGTAGATATAAATATTGTAGCTGTAATTCTTGCTTGATACCTGTTTTGTTATATATAATTTTTCTGTGTTAAAGTTAAAACCTTCCTTTTTATTTATACAGAAAAGGGGACATGGTATGGAAAGTCCTTCTGTATATGTGTTGCTTTTATAGGTTAATGAATAAAGAAGATGTTTAGGCCTGTGATAGGACAGGATAGAACTAGGCAGGGAAAACTAAACTGAATGCCGGGAGAAAGAAGGCAGAGTCAAGAGAAGCCATGTAGCCCCACCAGAGACAAACAGCTGACCAAACTTTACCTGGTAAAGCACAGCCACGTGGCAATACACAGATTAATGGCGATGGGTTAGTTTAGGATATAAGAACAGCTAGAAATATACTTAAATTATTAGCCAAACAGTATTTCAAATAATATAGTTTCTGAGTGATTATTTGGGGCCTAAGGGACCGGGAATGAATGAGCAGCCTTCAACAACAATTAGTCAATCTCTTAGAATTTTCTTTAATACAATGAGCTATCCTGTCTCACCAATGGATCCTTTTATGACTTATGTTATATAGCATCACTTCTATTAATAATAATCAAACTAGACTAAATAATAGTATAATGGTATTAATATTTTTAGGGATTTATCTTCTCCTAAACTGTTTCTGGTAAGTAGTCACTAGTCAGCTATTATAAAATGCTTTCCATGTGTCTTCCAAAATTTAAAGAAAAAAAACAAACTAAGACTTTTTTCTACTTCAATTCTCATTGTAAAGATTTTGGGAAGAGTCTGGAGTATATCTTTATTAAAACACCCATGAAATAAGGCAATGAATGATAAGCAATACTTTTAACAAAGGAACCTTTTATTATTTTACATTTTAGATATGCATTGGAAGTTCTGTGCTCATCATTTTATTCAGATTCAACCATCAGAAAGAAATTATCTCAGACCATCACTAACAGATGGTCAATTGGTCTCTTTTTAAATACTCATTAGCAGAAAGCTGTTAGCTTCTTTAATCGACCCATTACATTTGATAGGACACTATTATGAGAATGTTCTTCCCCATGTTGAGACAGGATGTGATATGACACCTTATTCCACCTTCCCATGCTTCTCCCCTTTCACACCATTCAAAAACTTCTGGCAATAGGTCCTATTCTCCATGTGTGAAGATGTCCATCTGGTTATACCTCAAAGATTTTTAAAATAGCTACTCAGTATCATTGAGCATGGCTTCTGAAGTATCTCACACAGATAAGTGAACCAGATGAAATATGTAGGTCCAAAGAGTTGCTTTTAAAATTCTGAAGGCTTCTGATAGTAAATGTGAAGCTTATGTTGTCAAAAATCAAGGAACAAATCTTTATTTTAAAAAAATCCATGAATAATCAAAGATTATTTTACATAAAATACTAGGCATAAAGTACTATATGGGTGACTTGTTTAAGGGGGAACCAATTCAGGATCACTAAAATGGCTCGGTGGCTATGGGAACTTTCCATCAAGCCTAATGGCTTGAGTTCAATTCCCAGAACCCATATGGCAGAAGGAGAGAATGGACTCCCATAAGTTGTCCTGCGATTTTGGCATGTGTATGCCTATAAACATACATACATAAATAAGTATACCAACATAGGGGCAATTTTTAATAATACATGAACTTAAGATGATCTGAAAACAAAGTTATAATTTCTATCTACCCAAAAATGATTTATTTTACCCACCAACAGATTAAAGATGGCTGGCTTTAGTGACTTATGCTGGAGACTACCAAAAACTATTTTTTTCCTGAACCCTTTTCTCAGCACTTGGCGACAACCACAAGATACCACATGACATTGTAGACCCTGAGCATAATAAGGGAGAAAAAGTTCAAAAAATTTCTGAGATTGATTACCAGTAAGATGACTTAAATCAGACCCCATACTAGTTCTTCATGTATTAATAACCTTGAATGCAATTATTATAATATGTAAATATTTTTTCAGATTTGTAAAAAGTCTTTCATATTCTCTCAGAAATTATCTCATTACAAAGATGAGGTATATTTCACATCCAAACACTTTATACAATACATTATTTGCTACCTATACTTATTTATTTGTATTTATGTGGGTATGGGCATATGTGTATGGACATGCATGCTATAGTGTGTGTGTGTGTGGAGATCAGAGGACAACCTGGAGAGTTTATTCTCTTCTTTTATCATGGGGAATCCAGGGATTGAACTTGAGTCATCTCACTTGGCAGCAAGAACTTTCACCCACTGAGATCCTGCCATCCCTGTGTGTTTTTAACCAGCAAACTAAGCGTTAGGATTCATTATAGCATAACTGAATAGTTATCCACTACAAGAAGAATGAAATTAGATCTCTAACATCCTTCCAGTGCAGAATCAATTCAAAGTAGATCAAAGACTTTAATTTAAAGCTTGAAGTACTGAAACTGCTAAAGAAAAACATAGGGAACTATGATTCAAGGTCCAGGTAAGGACAAGGATTTTTGAATAGGCTCCAATAGCATGGGGGAATGGCACATAAATTAACATATAGGACCACAAGAAATGTAAAAGTTTCTGTGCAGCAATGGAAACTGCCAGTAATACAAAGAGACAACCTAAAGAATGGAAAAAATCTTTTCCAGCTGTACCTCAGACCGAGGTCATTATCTAGACTCTAAATAGTGCCAAAAAATTAAACAAAAATAAATAGCAAAATGATACAAATACTTTGAAGTATGTGTTTAGAGCTTCATGGTGATGCTTCTCTGAATGTTCCCTGTTACAGTTTCTATCTGACACATGGCACAGATGTCTGAGGCCATGTTTGTCTCTGATAGAGGCTACTACTAACCTCTCTCAAACTAACATGGCATCAAACAGTGACTATGGATTTGTGGCTGAAACCAAAATGCTTAGCTCTCTCTGTAGGCTCTGTAGCTTGTGTTTCTTTCTGAACTTCAGTGTCTTCATCCATGAGTTAAGATAGCTATCCTGCCAATTTCAGATGATGTAGAGTTTAGAATTAACAGACTGTAAAACATTCCAAATACTCCCTGGAAAGCAGAAAGGGCAAAAAGAAAGTTTCAAATCCGTACTCATGTTTAATTTTAATTTTTTATTTTACTGACTCTTTATAAAAATAAGTCAGAAGCCCCAAATCCTATACTGTATGTTCTCATTACATCTACGACAACTAGAAAAATCATTTTATACTGTTCATCTTGACAGCATCTTAAAGAAACTGTTAACACTTAGCAATAGTTACAGATACTTACCCTGAGAAGATGAAAAGGAAAACACTGTCCAGTAAAAGCTGACCTTTCTTAACCACTTTATGCATTACTGACACAGCTTTTATACCTCATTTCATATAATCTTGCCAACAGTATTATTTATCTTTCCATTTACAGATGAAAAGAACTATGGGTTAACTGCTAGAGATCAGGGCTTACCTATCCTCAAGATATAGCCCACTGGTATTTACTAGAGCAAAGAAACTGGGGGATCTCCCACATTCCCTTTGTTTCCCTGACATTCAAAATTCAGAAAGGATTTTCCTTACCACATCTGAAGCAGGTCCTGAGATCACTGGTGCTAGATGTTTTCTATGTACATAAAGAAAAAGAAAACCACTACCTCTGAAATCATGGGGATATGAAGATTTTACCACACACAAGCCTTGCTGAGTTCTCCAGCTTATTGCCATTAAAGTGTAGTCACTTTTAACAATTGTTTTTCTTCATGAATTTATCAGCTTCTTCAGTGGACCTCACATGGAAATGAACACGTTTCCTTATCACCTTGGTCTTCATCTCCTTATGAAGGCCTCCACACCACATTAAATATACACTGAATGAATTAGTACATATTATCTTGTTAACTTCTCTTTTATTTTAGGGACCAGAATTATGAATTTAAGATGGCAGGTAAGGAAAATTTCATCCCTGGTAGCTAATAAATGACAATACTAGGATTTGCTCTTTTACCATCTGATACTGAAGTTCATGTTCTGCAGCGGAAAGTATGACTCTGGACTGCAGAAGAGTCCCTGCTTCACAGAGATGCACCACATTTGGATGGCACTGATCTAGCTAGAGAGTAACTTCAAGATTACCTTCAAAATGATACTCTTGACAAAATGGAAATGCATGCTTATTATTTAAGTCTTTACATATTGTCTTCAGTTTCGGCTGTTTATCCAATGAATTATGTGTATATAATATCCTTTAATATCAAATATCCTAATATCCAAATCTTCTCCATATTCTTCACAAAATAAACTTTTCCAGGATAAGGCAATTTATAATGGAATCAAGTCTCAAGTTTTCTAGCTTCACTCATTTATCTGGCTTCATGTTCTTGGGTAACAACCTGAAACTAAATATATCATGGCACAGTAGTATTTTATTTATGAATAGGTCAGATTTCATTCTCCTTTTCTGATTAGCACAACTAGAAATTAGTCTTGTTAAAAATTCTCTGCCAGAGAAAGCACTGACAAAAAACAGCCAAATAAGCAGTGGAGCACAGGTGGAAAGCACATGCATTGTTAGAAGTCCTTGTCATCGTGGGAGTGAGCTGGATGGTAAAACTATCCCAAGAAGAGTAGTAATGTCAGGACTGTGAAGGCTAAAACCCGGGGGAAATGCAGGGAGTGTGGATGGGGGTAGAAAGTGGAGAAATGACACCAGCCTGGAACAAAAGGCACAGATAGACACAGTAGGCACACATTCAATCCTACCATAAGAGCAGAAAAATGCCCACCAACTTGACACATCCGAGATAGCTGAAAGCTGGAGTTTCCCCAGCTTCTGACCATCAGATCACTGCATCTGGAAGTCACCAATGACTGTAAAAGTTGGTCGTAAAGACCTGATCGTCCACAAGGGTGACTCTATTCAATTTAGAATTTTGATGAAAATAGACAGCTGAACATGCCATATCATCAATGCACAATATGCAGGACATTTAACTATTTCATTTATGAATTGTCCATCATTTGTTTTCAAGCTTAGTCTGTATAAGAAAAAGTCAGATGAGGAAGGATTTCTCTTCACTGGGAGCTTGTAATGTATTCATTCATTTCACACTCATTGATTTAAATACTTTCTTCCTACAGGTCTGATGGTTTTAATCATGAATGTCGTAGATCAGGTCAGAGAAACTCACAGCATTTCACAAGAATATAGGACATTCTAATAATTAAAAAAGAACATTTAATAAGAATTTTTTAAAAGGTACAGTAGAATTTGTTAGCTTTCAGCCTGTATACTTAGATATGCTTTGTATACCCTGTGTGCTTTGTTCTTTGAAAAATAAAAGACAGGGGTAGGATGTAGATCTGGTCGGTAGTTATGAAGAGACCATCAACACAAGAACAGCAACTCTGACAGTAGTTTCAGTTACTTGGCTTCTTTTGTGTGTTTATTTTTTTAAATCATATTTCTACACAATCCTAACCAAAATTCCTACTTATTGATTACAACAGAGTATGGGGATCGAAATCTTCTGCTAGGTAATGTGGATTTTACTCTTCTCGCCTTCCCGAGTCTATTGATGAAATGAAAGATACTCATGAATTAACATGAGCACGGCAAGAAAACTCAACTCCAGACCCACTCCAAATCCCATTCTTTCTCTATTGGTATGAAACTATGTATTTCAGTAAGACATAGCACTTTAAAATCCTCTCATTGCATAAAATGTGTTTCATAAAGAAATTGATAGAGCCCACTGCATCAGAAGACAGAGCAGAGTATGAGGACCTGGTTTTAGCTCACTTCCAAAAGCAGGTGCAAGGATACTTAACTCTCTCATATAAAAAGATATAATATTGACATGTGACAAACACATACGTTCCAGTATACTCTAAATCATCTCTGCGTACCGTAGAACACCAAAATATAATGGAATGCTCACTAAGTAGTTGGTATACTGCATTTTAAGAATTCTGACTTGAACAGAAATGTTCATGTTCAGCAGAGCTATAATCTTACTCTATGTGACCCATAGTTCTTTGAAGTAATCTGTGGGTACGATATCTGAAAGTACAGTGGTTTAATGTGTGAAGGTCTCACACACCAAAAATATTATAAAATAACATAGAATTATTTGATATGTTTTGGTCTATAATTTTAATCTTGAAGGCAATTTCCATGCTATAGGTAGTCTAATATACACTGAACACTAACACTAACACACACACACACACACACACACACACACACACACACACACACACACACACACACACACACACACACACACACACACACACACCTTGACTATTTCTTTGTTTCTAGGCACCACCTCTGTTTCCTAAGGATGGGTATTTCAAATGTTTCCCAATACCATAAGTTCTTTTTCTTAGGATAATGCTGGCAAAGGCTTTTTAAGGGACAGTAAGCATTTTAAGCATAATGGACTACATAGTTTCTGTCATAGTTACTCAACTTTGCTGGCATAGCACAAAAGCAGTAACAGACAATATGCAAATGAGTGTGGCCCTATTCCAGTAACACTTTATTTATGGACACTGAAGCTTGAATCTCATGTCATTTTTACAAGTCACTAAATGTTACTCTTATAGGTTTCTTTCAATTGCCTAAAAATAAAAATATTCTTAGAGAATGTATGGGGGCTCGTGTCTGTCATCAGTGCTCAGCATACACTGAGGACACTGGAGACCATGGAAGGAGGCTCAACAAGAAGTCAAGGCAGGCCAGAGCAAAGTAGTGGCTTGTAAGCCACCTGAGCTAAGGATGAGACTCTCTCAGAAAACAAACTCTTATTTAAAAGGGTTTACAATAGCTACATTTGGAAACTCTGCCTAGCCCTCTCTCTGCTCTAATTACGATTCCAAGAGAGTGTGGTTCCTGAAATAATAAGAACAGATTTCCTTTGAAAGGTATTTACCTCTTTCTTCGCAACTATTTGCATGACAAAACAGCAAACTGTGTTGGATGCTGATAGTTTTAAAGTAACACAGATTACTTTTAGGACTGTCTTTCTCAGTAACTCAGTGTGAGCTACCCCTTTCATTTCCAAGTGTGGCTTGCTAATGGAATCAGTGACTGTAGTTAGGGCTGAGTAGGCACAGTCTGCAAAGAGAATTCGGGTTCATCTGTATGAAGATACACCCGGTGCTTAGAGATGTCATCCCCCAAACATCTGGATAATTCTCCAATTTCCTCAGGATGGTAGCATTCTTTAAGTACTAAAAATCACTTATCACCTAACCAGCTGCTAATCATACTGAGACTTTACGTCATATGCAGTAGATGTTTAAATACTATACACATTCATGTAATTCATCCTGTGTACATTCTTTGGAAAATTCCTACCTATCTATTATTTCTTTTTATAAGCTTTAGTAGCAATTTCCAATTTTGGCCATGACACCAGAAGGAAGGTTAAGATGTTTTAACATCTAGAGCTATAGTCATATTCAGACTTATAACAATTATATTGTGAAGTCATTTGCAGAAATATAAAGTGTCAATATACCTATGTAAATATGTGTGTATAAGCTACACATGTTTATATATATATGGCAGGGGCTTTCCACACAAAGAAGAACAAAGAATGAAGCATTCATGGATTCAGCTAGAAACCCTCATTCAAATCTCAGCTCTGCCTCATACTATGTCTGCATCTTTTGCAAGTCAAATGACCTCTCCATACCTTGCTTTACAAACGCACACACACACACACACACACACACACACACTGGAAATAATGATGGCATGTAATTCACAGAACTTATTGTCAGAAGCGCGTGAGTGATGACGAAGTTCACAGAGGAATGCTTAAGAGTCGCAAGCAGCAAGTTCTGCTTATTGTTATTATGTGCTTTTCCCCCATATTTGTATGACTCAGATTTGCTGAGTCACTAAATCTGAATTCACAGTACCCTGCGGACTTTGGTTTCACAAAGTGACCTTTCATTTATTTAGTTGATCTCGCCTTCTGGAAGTTTAGCTATGGGCACTCAGAGCTCTGGCTGCTCTCAGTTTTGTCAGGTGTTCTTTAAGAAATGGATAAATGGTAGACAATGCCCCACTCCCAAAACATATATACATCTTGAGCAATAACTATGAAAAACAACCATTATTTCAACTTATTCAGGCAAAAGTAGCCACGAAGTACATTGATTATCCCATTGAGGGGTGTGAGCCAATCTCTGTTAATTGAGGACCATCAGAATGAGCACATTAGCAAGAGAGAGGGGAACAAGTCCCAGAGAAGACAGGATCCATATAAGGTCATTGCTGTCCAGAATTCACTTAATGAAGACTCTTTTGTGTATACTGCAGGCAAATCACTTTGGCTTCTTGTTCCTGCTGAAAGGCCACAGATCCTGCATTCAGATTGTCACTCCTGATAAGCAAAACAATTACAGTAATAAAGATACTACCTTTTCTTCTGTATTTCATCCTTCTTACACAATGAACGTGCCAGATTAGGTCAGGTTAAGGAGATTCATGTAATCCAGTGATACACTGCCACCAAGTTTATACAGGAGAAAATCCATCATCTGGTATCTGACATTCAATGTCAATGAATGACACCTAGCAGGATATAGGGAAAGGCATAGGATGGGGTCAAAAACCTGAGTCTTTTTTGCTTCAACTCTGCTACTTACTCTAGAGACTAAACAGGCCAGACACTAGAATTCCACAGATCTAAAGGAAAACCTATAATATCCACTTAACCCACTACAAAGCCCCACTGTGAAGAGTAAATGAAAGGCCACATGTGGGAGTATTTATTAAATGTGATTAAAAGTATTAGCAAAATTTTCTCTAATAACTAAATTGCTTTTTGTTCTCTAATCCTTGTCTTTAACATGGAAATAATTGCTTTCTGGGTCTGAGATTTCAGCTCTATATTTAGAATAGCGATTGTCTCGTGCTTTGCTCTCACTCCTCATACTGAGAACACGGCATTCTCCTATCTCATTCTTCTCCCATAAGTTTCTTCATTCCCTCTTTCTGCTCAATTTTGTTTTCTAATTGGTCATTAATCCCTTCACTGGAGTCAGAATCCCACCTACTCTTTATTATCTTGGGACGAGGTAGGGGAGTGGATCATTGCGACCTGCTGGCTGGAATGCTCAGATCTTAATTTCATTTTGGTTTTTGGACTGCTCCCATGTATTTGACACTGCAGAGGAGTCTTCCACCTTTGCTCTCTTCTGGGCTTGGCTGCCTTCTGAAGGTTCATCATTGTGGGAAGTCTCACTCCAGATAATTAAAAAGGCCAAGCTTCTCAGCAGCACGGCTTCTGCAGTAGCCTCTCCAGGGTCATTAATGAATTAATAATTTTTGCTCCTTGAAAATGAAGTGCTAATCCTCCAGAAAGCCCATGGCATCACCTCCTTCAGTACAAAGTTCCAAAATAGGACTGTCCTGAGGAAGATGTGTCCAGATGTGCCCCAGAAAGCAGGGAGGGGCAGCCAGATCACAGAGAACAGAATTATACTGCTAATCATTAGTGAGTTCTATCCTGACTCAAACCATTGACTTGTTACCTCCTGAAAGTTGTTTAAATGTTCGCAAGGTAGGGTGTCTCATGAAATGAATGCATTAATTCTTTTCTCCAAAAGAAAATTGTAAGGAGAAAATGTTTGCAATAAACATAGTCTACTCTAGCTTTTTATTATAAGAACTATAAACATGGCTCTAAAATCCTCATAAAGCCTGATTTGACCATTCATGGCTGCTGATAATCCCTGCAGGTACAAGTGTACTGGCTTTTGGATGGTGCCCACTACATAAGTGTCCCTACTGAATTCCATCGGAAAATTCCTTCATGTGAATATTGGCATAATATAGAACATACAATCCAGTGCATCTGTGGCATAGAAAACACTGATGTCCAAGTGTGGCACTAAATATCTTAAGGCAATGAGAAGATATATGGATTCTACAGAAAAAATCAGGGACATATTTGGGAAAATATGTTGTTGGATGATTTTGTTATTTGAAGATGATAAGGTAGACATACCCAAACTAAGATGGCTATTCTGTCATTAGGCCATATAATTAATTTCAAGGGCTCGGTGTCTTATATGAAGATGACTGTTGATAAAATATGATTATTAGATGCATAACTAAATGTTTGCCACTACAGTGTAGGGTAAACAGGTACAGTGGCTCATACCTGTAACCCCAGAATTTGGTAAACAATAGGATTACCTTGAGTTTGAGACTATCTTAGACCACCCAGTGAGTTCCAGTCCAAGCTGGTCTACAAAGTGAGACTCTGTCCCAGTAAAACAAAACAAACAGTATTGTGATTAACATAGCTGACTGTTTACTGGTTTGTTTATCTGCAGTGTCTCATGAGTGTCATACTGTATTAAATAGAATAGAATCAGTAGTCTTGTGTCATCTGAGCCTTCTTTCTACATTCTAATCCACCCTTTACCTTCACTGTAGAAAACAAGTGGGAGGGTGCTGATGGCAATATCAATTATGCACATTCGAAAAGAGGGCTTCATCAAGAGAGAACATTGAGATGACCCACTATGGCCTCTCATGATCCAAGCTATAAGTGGGTTTTCCCCTGATGTCTCGTTCTGTCATAAGAGTGCAGTTTTGCAATCTTCCTGCAAATTAATCAGAAAAGACTCTTACCCAAATAAAACTATTATTAAAATTGTGCTTCATGGAGTTACCAGTGGTTAAAATTGTTTCTGATTAGTGTGCACTCATGCCATCACAGCTGGAAAAGAGATCAATCGGAGACATTGATCACTAAGTTTTATTTTGCTGTCAGAGATAAATGAATGAGGTATCACGCATGACAGTTCTTGAAGAAACAGAACACTGCTTATCTAAATATACACCAAATTTAGATCATAATTAAATTTACCTTGACAAAAGACAGAGAATTGGTGCGGGAGAATTGTCTGTATTCTGTCAATCATGATTTAAATAAATGCTGATTGGCCATTAGCCAGGATGTATAGGTGGGTCAACCAGACAGGAAGTAGAGGTGGGGCTATTAGACCAGGAGGATTCTGGGAAGCAGGAAGCTCTCCTGGCCATCCTTCCAGACCACCAAAGAAGCAGGATGTGACCTGCCCCGCTGAGAAAGGTACTGAGCCATGTGGCTGACATAGATAAGGATAATGGGTTAATACAAGCTGCAAGAGCTAATAAGAAGCCTGAGCTAATGGGCCAATCAGTTTATAACCTAATGTAGACTCTCTGCATGATTTTCTCTGGGACCTAATGACTGTGGGACCTGGTGGGAGGACAGAAACCAGCAGGCCCCTCATACTACAGAGAATGTTAAATGCAAAAACCTTCAAGGAATCAAGTCTTCTCTTGGGTATTTGTGCACATATCAAGTGAATCCTCATAATTCTCTTGGTAGTGAATCAATTCTATATTAGCACATTATAAATTGTGTGTGTGTGAGAGAGAAAGAGAATGGAGGGTGCAGCTTAGTAATGCCAGCTTTTATGTGTAGCACACATATAGGACTGAGGTCAAAGAAGACTTAAATTTAACTATATGGATTGCAAAGTGGGTTTATAATTTATATACACAGACTCTTCCAAGACTCTTACAGGACACATATGATGCCAAGAGAAAAATATCCAATAGGTGGAAACTAAAATAGATTTTACTGTTATATATAGCAAAACCTACGAGCCTCATCTAGAAATACCTGCACATTGTGAATGTCAAAGATGTACAAAATAAAAGAAATTCAATAAACAATAACAAAGATGAAAGACCTCAGGCAGAGGACTATGGCACAGCAACTGGGAGACACTGCTGAAAATGTCTAATTGCTTACTAAACTAGACGAAGCAGAAGCCTTGTTTATGGTTTTTAAAACAATATGGAATTATTTCACCTCAGTTGGATTAAGATGAAATCATCTTGGAACTGAACTTGCTGTCACATGAGGCATACACTCTGATACTTGCAACTTCTGGCCTGAGCTAATGAAATAAGTTCTTCATTAAGTGTGCACACAGCATTCACTGGTTCAGATCTGACTGATGTTCATGCACGAGTAAGTTAAAGGCCCCCATGATCATGTAGCTTAAGGATTCAGAGGGCAGGCAGTGACAGAACCTGACTATGGACAAAATCCTCACCCCTGTGATGAAAAGAACCAATAACCTGGTCATGTGATACTTGACTAGGTTATCAAGTCATATGTCCTAGGAGAGGTGCTAGAGAAAAAAGGCAAGAATAGGAGCCAGAGGTTCTATCTTCTTAACTTTGAGCCACCTAAAGATAAAGGGGAGCCACAGCAATGACAGCTGGGAGGGAGGAAAGGGATGTTAGTTCAAGTGCCAGGGGAAAGCAATCAAATTCCAATCATATAAATGAAATCCCAAAACTTAGAAAGGCTGCCTGGATATCACATTCAGAATTCGAACAGGTTACTGTGAACTCAAAGCCTTTGCTTCACACTAAAGTGAGAAGGCACATGAAGTCCAGGCCCCTCCATGTAAAGCGATCCTGGTTTAGGGGAAATGAGTTAAATAAGAATGTCTCCAACCTCACTCTGAGTAGCATATACCATGGACACCAAGGGCAAAGCCTGCCAACTTAAATCTCTGAGTTGCAAATCACACTTTGTCAGATAGGTGCTTGGATGACCAGGTTATGGGGATACCCAAAACATTAAATTGCTTCTGCCTTATCAATTTGGTTCTGAGTCAATGATTTGATGCCTTTTGCCCAGCGTTGTACCCTCTGAGTGTAAGGAATGTAGAACTCCCCCCAAACCAATAGCCTATGCAACATCATAAGAATACATGCATATATTCAAATAGATCTAGGTATAGTTAGAAACTGAAATTTCAGTGAGGCCAGGACCCTGAGATTCCATTCTATCTTAGTAAATAGAATTACATTATTTAGTAAATACATGTACCTTTTATCTCCCACATTCATATTAATACAGCCCAAGACATAAATTTTCATTCTTTGAAAAAGAAAGTGCTCATTTAAGAAATATTTTGTTCCATGTATACAATCAAGTGGAGCATTTGCCAGTTCATGTGAAAATGCCTAGCAGGCACTGTTGGGAAAACAAATGAACATAACCTAATATATTTTACCGCAATTTAACAATTGTAAACTTGGTTCCTACAATGTTTCAAAATCATCTCTGATATTAAAGTTCTGACAGGCTACGGTCCCGATCTACAAAACACTCCTGCATTCTAAGACTTGGAGAACACTGTAGAAGAAGATAGGGGTGGTGAGATAAGGGTGAGAGGATCAGGGAGATTGCTGTGAGATTTTGTATCCTAGTAACATCAAAAGCTGCACCCATAGAATCTCACAGACATGGCTGTCCAAGTGTGAGACAAAAATGGCTGACACCAGGGGACATGCCGAAGTGGACAGAAATCGTCATGAGGCCACAACACTCGAAGAACCAAGGGCAACTTGAGGAAAACTGAGAACAGGAGAGGTGGTCTTCCCCAGGGAAGATCATACCAACTGGTTGTCCATTGTTAAATGCTCAGCCTTGGAAATATGCCTATGACTAAAATGATATAGACTGAACAGCCTATATTTAGGAATATAAGTGAATATACATAAATGTATGTGATAGCAATGAGGAAAGAGATCATGAACTTGAAGGAAGGTTGTATGAGAGGGTTTGAAGGGAGGAATGGGAGAGAGAAATTCTGTAATTATATGATAATCTCAAAAATAAAACCAATTCTAGAGGCTAGTGTAAGTGAGGGCAAATGAGATGAGGTATGATGGGCGTTCTAACGAAGATACCACTATATAGAAGACAACCTCATGTAGCCTGGATGACAAAATAAATCCTGGCTTTTCAACCCTTCCTATAGACAGTCCAAACTTCTAACTTGCATTGCATTAGTTAAACTGAGAAGTATAGAAGAGTGATTAATCATAATAGCAATAACAAATTAATAATAATAATGCTGGGCTGGAAGTGATTCTGTATTCAAGTCTAAGCAATAATCAAATGATAAAGGAATACCACACACACTTTCTCTCTCTGTCTCTCTCTCTTTCAAAAAAAGCAGGAACAAATATATCTCACACTTCTCCAAACTAGACAAGCTTTGGAATATATGCCTAGTTTTCAAACTAAATTGTTCAAAGCAAGGAGGTCATGTGATCCTGCTGACTGTACTAGGAAATTGCAATAGTAGATTGTGCTTTGATCAGGAGGAGCTGGTGTTTTGGCTGGTAAGATTAACTGGGTGCAGAGGAAAATTCCCTTCGGTAGATCCGTAATAACTCTCTGCTATAACAGGTGGACCCAAATAAATTTTTCTTCTAATGATGTTAATGTGCAAAGCCACATGTTTATGACACAATGATTACACATTTCCTGTCTATAAATATTTTGTAAAGCATAAAGGCAGAATGATTTTGCACAGAAATTTAAGGTAACAGCCTAGGTTCTAAATCTTGCAGGGTATGTTGTATCCAATTGCCCAGCATCTCTCTTCCCGTCTTGTGAAGCCTAGGATGCATCCCTAGTATGGGACTCAGTCCTGCCGTGATTCTTATATTCAGGGAAGAGTCTGGGATAGCCAGCATTTAGCTGCTGCTGTATCCCTTCCCATTAGGTATATGGTTTCTAATGTATGCTGTGGAGAATTCTGACCCATTCTTAAATCCATTCCATTAATTTGTAAAACTATGTTTGGCATGTTCCTTTAAAATGCTTCTAAAACATCTCTCTTCTGTAGCATTAAAGACTATATGGAAAGGGACTCTAGTTTAAGTTCTTCATCTGTTAAGTGAGAAAGATAATTCCTGCCCCCATCAGTTTGGAATAATGAAAAACAAGCTAGAGGCACATACATATAGAATGTGTTTGATAGGATTACTTAAGCATTGTAAATGCTCTTAAAAGTCATCATTATTATCATGATAGTCCACTGTTAAGCATAACGTTACCTTAAAGGTGAGGAAACCAGGTCTTGATAAAGTTAGTTACCTAAAGCCACAAAATGAACTGATTCCAGACCTTTACAGTTTAAGTATTTTTGTATGTCAGTCTTTTAAATTTTTATAATATACCTAGAATAACAAAACAAGAGTAACAAGAGCTCATTTATTTTTCTATTGGTGGTATCTGATATCCTTCACATTAAGTCACAATGAATAATTTTAAGTATTTAATTTTTGCATGTCATTCATATTATTTATATCTTATTTGTGATATATTATAGTTCATTGTTTATTCACTCTTTATATTATATTATGCCCTATTACATCTATATATATTAAATACAGTATGATAGTGTTATATTTACAATTAAAAATGCTAAATTTTTAAGTTCATAAATCAGTTGTTATTGCATGGGTTAAGGGAGGAATGACACCCTAGAATTTATTCGTTGGATTTGTTGGATTTCACTCAACAAATCTTCGTCTTTCCTAGGCAAGAACAACAAAAATAATAGAGAGTCGAAAGTCAATAAAAAATAAAATGTAAAGCAAAGACGTTCCTGCTTTCCTGCAAACGACTTTCTAGTAGAAAAGAAAGAAGAAAACCAGTCCTTTCAACCAGGTGAGGGGATTGTCGATGCAAGTATGCAGCTCCTTCCCTTGATGCTCTTTGCTGTGTTAGAGAAGTCCAGGGAGACTGCCCTGGCGAAGTTTCTAGAATCAGTCTCTCTCCAATATTCATGTGATCGTTGCTGGACACCCTTCACAAGGCATGAACCTCGTACATATCCTGTACTGGCGGAAAGCCCAGCCCCTCATTTCCTTGAGCTCACATACAATCTCTGAACACCTCAGCTCAGTTACGGGAGTAAGATTATGGAAGAAAGCCAACTGTGCACCTCATCTCACAGTCTTTTCTCATTCACATTTAATTTCATTAGAAATAGCTTAAATCGAACTTCAGTGGACCAAAGCAACAAAACAACCAGGAAAACTCTATTTGCTAATAGGGTACATTTAGGTCGATGTTTTCTAGCACAGTAAACATAAGCCCAAATGCTCCTAATTAGAGGGAGTGTGAAGCCAGCCGAGAATACCAAGTTCCCCAGAAGTGCTGTGAGGTGAGTACCACACTGCAGGGCATGAAGCAATTCACATCAGAAACGCTGCCCCACCACCAACATGCCCAAGCTCAGTCTGTATGCAGTTCTAGATTTATTATCTAAGATTTGCTATTTATAGATTTTGATAATTCACATTTGCCCTAATCCACTCAAAAGGGAAAAAAAGATTCCAATATCCTTCCCTTTCTGATTGAGACAATGGAGAGTCTTAACTTCTTGCTCTTCAAACTTTTCACAGAAGCCTAGGTAAACTGGGATATTGATAGTTGGCAATTTCGAGAAAGCTTTTTAATATACTATCACTAATCCTTCCCTGAAGATACCAACAGAGGTGCGTGTACCAGGCTGAATGAGGGACAATTCCTTCAAGGACAGGGCTAAAATGGACTAGATTTCTTTATTTCCTTTAGTAGAAGAAATTGAAGCAAAACACTTGAATTCTGAGATGAGGTTGCCTAATCTTAAAAGAGCCCAGCTGCTCTTCGGCTTTCCTTGGGCTGTAGTGAGAGCTCAGGAGCACCCGGTTGCCTTCGGAGGTTTTCAGGAAGAAATCCTTGTCGTATCACTTTAAATGTTTAGCTCCTATGCCAGACACAGTAGGCAAAGCATGAGCTTGAGAAAGACAAGACCTCAGAAAATAAAGCTTGGTTGGGCTGACCACTGAGTGCTGACTGAACTCAGGATTCTACGTTGTGTAGTAGTATTGAGTTTTCTTCCTGTTCATAAGAGATCTTGACTGTTACTCTGTATTCTCATTAATAAAAGTCATAATTTTGGTGATCACTTGTTCATTCAGTTAAAGCCCATTGAGCATTTTCACGTCTTCAGTTCAGAATGAATCACTGTACGTCGTGGTATGAAAAGACAAAACAGCTGTCTTAGTCTTCCTTAGACTAACAAAGTGCCATGTGCTGGGAAGATTGTAAACAAAATAATACAGTTTTGGAAGCCATAAAGTGTAAACTCAAGATGCCAAGAGTTTGGGGGCTTTGTGGGAACTACTACAATTAGAAAAGCTACAGATCACAGAATGGAACCTTCTTACTATGATCCACATTCTAGAAAGGGGAACAGCTTTGGGTTACTCTCCCCTGATCCCCCACTTATATGGACCCGAATCTAATCTAGTAAAGGCAGATTGTTGTAGGAACAAGCAGGCCGCATCCCGCCACCCGCCTAGCTTAACCACCTAAATAATCACACAGAAATTGTATTAATTAAATTACTGCCTGGCCCATTACATCTAGCCTCTTCTTGGCCAACTCTCACATCCTGATCTAACCCATTTCTATCAATCTGTGTAACACCACGAGGTCATGGCTTATTGGGAAAGATTCTAACCAGCGTCAGTCTCACGCAGGAGCTTCATGGCATCTGCCACACAGTCCTTCTTCCCAGCATCCAGTTCTGTCTTCCCTGCCTATCTAAGTTCTGCCCTATCAAAAGGCCAAGGCAGTTTCTTTATTCAACCAATGAAAGCAACACATAGACAGAAGAACCTCCCACACCAGCAGATTATCAGAACCTCATTGTCTATCAACTCTGTAGTAACAATATATTGGTGAACACATTTCAGCATATGATCAAACCAAAATCCTTTACATAGTATGTAGCAGAGGATGGTTTCGCTCCATTGACCTCTGGATTATAGGTTCAGCACACTGCCACTATGCAATCAAACCAAATTCATACATCACCCCAAGCATTTAAAGTAATTTCACTAATCTATCAGAAACAAGATTAGAGTTGTGTCTGAGAAAATGCAGCACTGTGGGGCATCAACTGCAAACAGTGTTGAGCAGGGAAAGAACTAATCTCCAAGATAAAAGTTAGCTGTGAGGACATAAGCAAGTCATTTAACCTCTCTGGAGTTCATTTCCTAACCTTTGAGAGTTACAAGCCATGTGATCTTCATTATTCTATCTGTGGCTTCTTTTTAAGAAAAAAAAAAGTATATTTAACTGTTATTTTCAGCAGTACATGTACTTATTCTTAGACAATTTTATACAATGTGTTTTGGAGATATTCCTCTCCCCCATCCCCTCCCATCACCACCCTCTCTACAGTCCTACCCCTTTCCACCCAGCCTTGAAATTACTTTTAATTTCTTCTCTGCTAGTTGAACCCATAGAGTCAGGCCTGTCTTGGTGTGTGGTCAACCTATCAAGAATCATCTCATTAAATAATCACCCCTCTCTCCTAGCAACTATCAAATGCCAGTAGCATTCCTATTTCATATGCACCTGATTTATGCTCAAATTTATTCTGGCTGTAGCTTGTTCATGGTACATGTTTGTGTTTGTTTGTGCTTTTTGTTTGTTTTTGTTTTATATTACTATCACATTCTGAAATTTTTTACTTATATAATTGATTTTATTAAAGTAAATTCTTTTGAAACTTTAGCAACATTTTTTGTTCTAGTGACAATTTTGTACATAAACCTTGTATTTTAATTATTGTCACCTTTACCATCTCTTATCTCTCTCCCTTGCCTATCCCTTCCCCCAATGCTCTCCAATGAATCTCTTTCCCACATTTCTGTCTTTCTGTTTTCCTTCATGACCCACTGAGTTTAAATAGAGCTGTCTGTGTGGCCACAGTTTTGCCACTATTTCCTGGCACAGGGTGGGCTCATCAGTGGTACACAACTTTAGGGAATGCCTGCCTATTTTGTGTGGTTCTAAGACCTCCAAGACTTGGAAAATTGTCTGGGCTTGACTCTTGAAGCATCTTTGCTTTAAGTCTTCTGTTTGGAAGATGTCAGTCATCTGAAACATCCACAAGACCGACTCTGAAATCACAATGTGAGCTAGTATTACGTTGAGCCATGCAATGCTTTTGGACTTTGACTTAATACTGCATCATCAGTGCCTTTCTTTTACCATCTGTCGATGATGACCGACAATCAAGATGACCATTGTTTTTTACTCCTGTAAAGAATATTTTTCAGATCTTATTTTTTTTTTCAAATTAAGATGACTCATACCTTCAAGATACCAAAGGCAATTGAAATGTCGTCTTTAAGCAAAAGTCAAACTCTTTATCCTAGAAAGAAACTTGACAGAGAACCACAGGATATTCAATTTCCATTACCAATCTCCTCCCAGAATAGGAGACAACCACAGCTGCATTCCTTCTCATTTTGTTAGCATCATAGTCTACACAAACATTTTTGGTTCCTAACTTTGCCTCCCCCTCTACTCTCTTGCCAGGGACTGTAGAGTGACCTCCGTTAGCTTTTCCCCCATCTGCTTTACAAAATCACTCTGCCGTTCTATTTTCATCCCTCGTTCCCAGCGTCTGAACCACTGAAGCTGTGACCTTTCGAGCAAATGTAGCAATGGCATCAGCATAGCCTCTGATTGAAAAATCAAAACGGAGCCCATACATGGTGTAATTATTCTGTGTGCTCAGAAGTGCTGTCTGCACTTGCGGAAGGCAGATAATTGGATTTGAGATAACTGTTAAAAATATGCACCTTCCACCTGAGCCCAGCAGTATATTTGCCTCAGGAACCCCAGAGAAATTTGTAACTTCATGCAGTCTTCGGGTTTGCATTCATATCCAGTTAGCTGCTGGGTCTTTCTTGTTCTGTCTCCTGAAGGTCTCTGGTCCCACTTCTAAAGTCTCTCAAGAACACCGTGTGCTGCTTGCCATTAAAATCCATCTGGACAGTCAGTACTTAGCTTGAACAGCCATGCATCTTTGCATTCACCTCCTTTTATCACAGAAACAAAATTTTCCAATTTCTTTGGTCCAAACTTCATACCTTCACTCTTGCCCTTCTTCTACTCACCGTCCCCACTGTCACCAGAATTACTATAAAAGTACAGTTAAACCTCCCTCCTCTGCTGCATTATTGTCAAGGAGACCTGCTGACTAAATGATTTCTTTTAATTTTTTTTCTTTCTAACACAAGCGCTCAGGTATGGCAGGCTGGCCTATACTCAATATATAGTTAAGGATAAACTTGAGCTGTTGGACTCCTCTTCCTTCTGGACGCTGGGGAGATAAGTAGGCATGAGCCAAGGCACAGAGTTTTCTGTGGTGCTAGATTCAAACACAGAGAACTTTGAGCATGCTGGTCTAAAAAAAATCAATTTAAATCAACTACACTGAAAAATCAGATTTCTAACAGGTCCAGCAACACTGCAGCACCTTTTTCAAACTGTCAAGGTTACCTGGATCTGAAGAGTGTCTGCCCCTTTAAGAAAGTACAGACTCTGTCCCACTATTTTGATATCTCCTCAGGTGGACCCGTGTGTCACAGTGCTGGCATAGCATCAAGGAGCACCACATGGACACCTGGCTGGTTTCCATAAAGGCTGACCATTCATTATCCTGTGCATCTTACTGGATATAGGGTTATCGGAATGATAACTAGTATATTAGAAGTTGAAATTATATGTTTTAGGGCTCATGTAAATGAATATAAACTTTTGGTGTGTGGCTTTCATCACAGATATTTTTAAGTCTCATCAACTTCAACTGAGGTCTTACTTCTGCAACTGAGCACTTGGTGTACAAAGAGAAAATGGGAGGAAAATGACTAGGGGAAAAAGTGAGTTTATGGGAACTTTGAGAAACACTTCCCTTATAATCTACCAAACTGTTTACTAACACAAGGAAAAGCATTAAAGATGTCTTAAATTCCTCAGAGGTGAAATGTAACTTAATTCTCCAGGGCCCTGCTCACTGCTTCATTTCATTCTCCAGCTCTTCATAGAATTTAAACAGAAATTACAGTTATGCAATGGAAACTTGAACTCAAATACTTGACTGTATTATTATAAAATTGCTCTTGGAACCACGGCAGTATTTTCAATAAAGTTTATAATAAAGAGACATTAAAACAAAGCCAAAACAAGTTAACTTACTACTGCTAAATGTTTACTTTTGCTACTAACTGTGTTTAGGAATTTGTATGTGTGACTCTGTGTGTGTGTGTGTGTGTGTGTGTGTGTGTGTGTGTGTGTGTGTGTGATGCTGGATATCAAATTCACAGTCTTTTATATACTAGGCACTCCCACTATCACTGAACTATACTCCCAGCACTTTGGTTTTGTGAGACATGGTCTATCGTCCTATGTTGCTCAAGATGGTGTATCCTGTGAAGTCTAAAATGGCCTTGAACTTGAAATCATCCTGCTTCCATTTCCCACATACTGGAATTATATGTATAAACCATGAAGATTAGTTCTATGCAAATTTCAACATAGCTTCAAATTTTTCCCATTAATCAGAATAAATAATTTTTCCTTCCTATTACCAAGTTTGGGATATCTTCTCGTGATAATTTACAGACATCTTGTGTGTCTAGAGATACTGTAAGTATTAACTAAAACTGAATAACTCTAAACCATACTTTTATAAAGCATTAGTTGTTGTCTACTATTAAGACTGATGTTTATAATTCTGGAAAATAAAAAAGCATATTATGATATAACAATAAATATATAGGAGTTGAGAAGTATAATTATAGCATAAGACATAGTTTCTTACAGCCAGCCCTCAAAGCAACATCAGATCCAATGAATACTCTGGGAAGCACTACCCTTGCTTAGAGGAGCCTTGTCAAATGTAGGCTTCAACACCGAAAGGAGTACATGTAAGAAATATAAAGAAGCAATCTTCTGGCAACTTGTTACTGAAATATTTACTCATGCATGTAGTGGAAAACAAAGAGAGATTTTGGGAATTTCTGTGCAAAGAGAATAATCAGAAAAGAAACGTTGGTCCCCTTCACCGGTGACCTGTGCAGTTCCTCAGAGGACCATCGTCTCCCCTTAATTGGTCTTTGCAGTGCTGTTAGACTAAGTACCGCTAAGAATAGTGTTCCCATTTACTCACTATGGAGGCATTGCATCTGTAACAATGGTAAAGCTCTTAGTGCATATATTAAGGTAGCTTAGCAGATAGATCAAAAAGGTATTGCTTCAAATATAACCAAAAGGAAACATTGTGCATGTAGGATCAACGAATAACTTCGAGAGTTTAGAATGGTTTTAAATGTTTCATACTTATAGATGTAATTTCAAATATTATTTTTTGCAATTTTTCTTATAAAATAATATATATCATATTATCTCACATAAATAAACTTAGAATATTAAAATGGTGAACTATTACACCAGGATCTCTTGTGAATGATGAGCATTGGCTTATCAAGCATAGTTTCATATTTCTGGTGACAATAGCATTTCTTTTGTCTGCAAGAGGAAATTTATACCCCAAACTTTAATTTAGATGCACACATGAACAACTCAATCACACACATGTTCCATGTAGAGTTAATCAGTGTAGTTTGCTAGACACTGAAACTGACTCCTTTCTTCCCTGTACTGAGAACGCTGATACTCTTTCTTATCCACAAAGCTGCCTCGTCCTCCCACCCAGCCAACTGTCACCTTGTTCTACAACTTCACTGTCACAAATGGCAACCCTGTTTCCAAGAGCAATACAAACTGTTCAAGATTATCAAAATTAGAACTGATGTTAAATGTACATAGAAATTAAAGATTGAATTTTTTGTCACCTATCACTGAGGCAGTAAAGTTCTAGACTCTGGCTTGTCCTCTGAGTAGCTCCTATTTTAAGTTTAGCAAGGCTTTATTCTTGCAAATAGTACAATGTTTATTATTCTTCATTAAGGGTAATTTCCCCCAAGAATAACAGTAGGAATGGAGCTTGGGTTAGCAAAACTCAGTGCTTTTAAGGCTTAAAAGTTTTTCTTTGTGTGTGACTTCATGGTATAATTCAAATTCATAGGTCACATTTTGCATGTTTTATCCCTCTTTTCTTTTCTTCCCACTTACTCCATCAGCATTCTTTAACTCAGTCTTTAGATTATGAAGAGACTCTACTCCTACCACCTGAACACAAGTCTTCCATCTCCTTAGGGGACTCTCAGTGATCTCCTACTGTGTTCCTCCTCCCACTCTTGGTGAATAAAGGACAGTAGAACAGTCTTTGAAAGCACAGATTACAAGACATCACTTCTCTGTTTTAGAATCCTTTTATACAAACTGTCAGGCAATACCTGCCCACTGGTGTAGTAGTGACATGATTGTGAGAGGTGTAACCAACTGCTCTCCCATTGGATTTAAGGCATAATTCCAAAAAATAATACCTAAAGTGTCCCCTCCCCAGTTTGGTATTGTCTATGTCACCTGTACCACCCTGCCACCCTCAACACTAAGAACAAAAGTGAGGTGTTTTTTCTGCTGCTTGCATGATATTAACAAAAGACTGTTCTTTTGAAAGGTTACTGTTTAGCAAATGCACCCCACAGTTTTGCCATGTAATTAATTACTAGGTACTTTTCAGTGAGCCATGCATATGACTAGTTAATCTTAGAGGTTGACTCCCTCTTTTTTAAAGTGTTTATTTCAAACCTCATGTTAAATACTCCCATATACTGTAGAGAGGAACAACATTCTGCTTCCTGCCTGTAAGAGTGGCCTTTGGACCTAAGCCTGAACAAATCAAGTCATATATGTCCTATCATTTCTCTCTTTATCAGTATGAATGTTGTTTACTAACCAAATAAGAAAATCCAATGCTCTGCTATCTTTTTTCTTATTCAGATAGTGTGATGATGACTCATTTTGGTTGCCAGCCTGACCCAACTGAAAGCACTTCAGATATTATTAAAGCACATGACATTGAGGATGTCCCAGAGGGACTACTAAGGAGAAGGGCGTGCTGTACCATTCCATAGGATGAGTACCCAGAGAGAAAAGGGGTTAAAAAAGAAAATCTACCGGGACAGGCATTAACGTCTGCTTGATGGTTGCCATGGTGTGGGCAGCTTTGCTCCAACATACCTTCCCTGTCACAGTGGGCCAAGACCTCTGAACCCATGAACCAAAATAAATCTTTGTTCTCCTCAGTAGGTTTTCTCGGGCATTTATCACAGTGAAAAAAAAAAGTCTGACTAACACAGCAGAGAGGGAAGTACAGGTTTTCCTCTCGGGACAAGGAGGAAAGGAATGAAATGTACTTAAGACTGCTAAACTCTGTCTCAGCCACTTGTAGAAAGAACAAGGGGAGCCCCAAGTCGAAGCAATTAGTTCATGTGCTGTTGCAAGGAAAAGAAAGAGAGTAGGAAAGAAAAGAAGGAAAAGAGCAGGAACTTTCACAACCTTTCCTGAACTCTGAGAGCTAACAATATCTGAAAAAATATCCCCATGGCCATTTCCTCCCATGAGGATGCTGACACGTGTCTTTAGGCTTTGGGGCTGTGGGTCTGAGTATGCTCATAGATTAAAAGACTTATTATATGTGGAGAGGCTAAATGTCTTAGTTGTACTTGGCAAATGCAAATATTAAGCAAGTGATTATATTATATGTTAAATAAAAGCTAACTTTGCTAAAACATACTATTGAAAACTTAAAGGAATCCCCCATCCCAGTGCTTGCAATGTAAAAATTCTATGAAACTTTAACTAATGGTGGATTTGATGCATGATTCATATCAGATTAACATTTAAATGTTCCCTGAGACTCAACACTGTCACTGTATAATAACATGAAGATGGCTCATTAGCTACTTTTTGTTATTGTTACTATAATGAAATTCAGGAGGAAACTTCCTCTGAAGAGTGGAGTTTTATTTGACTCACAATTTGGAAAGATGAATCTCCTTGCTCCTGGCTTTGGCAAATGTTAGGAGCCTATGGTAGAGGGTGGACAGCGGTGGACAGCAGATACAGAATAAGCTGTTCAGAGTGAGCAGGGAAACAAGAAGGAAGAAAAGGAGCAGGGCCAGGCTTGCTTCCCAAATCACAACTCGAATGAGAAGCACCAGAGAGGTCACAAAGGACACATTGCATGCCCTCAGTGACCTAAGTGCTAGCCACTTAGCCCTACCTTCCAAAGGATCTACCACTTGCCAAACGATGGGAGTCTGAGAACAACTATTTGATCACAGTACGTTCCCTTGAGGGACACGAAACACTCTCAACTCACAGCAAATGGACTACAATCTTTGGCACAATTTCTCATGGCAATTGTGTTTCAGTTATTTCGGTTCCACTTCTACCATATCATATGTGGCTTCTATAAATAGTATTGTAATCTATTTTTACAGAGACTAAAGGACCTCATATATCTGTAATCAAGACACACACACGAAATGTGGCATTGTTTTTTTTATGTGTTATCAAGTATAACAACATGGTCATCCCACTTCTTTTGGCCACATAGTGATATAAACATGCTTCTCCATAACGGCTATGTTTTCCAGAGTAATTTCAGTTTCGTTCATGGACTCTAAGAAGGTCAATCTTCATGTGATAATTTTCCATATGAATAAACAACAGGTTGTTCATTTCTAGTCTGACACGGTAACTGCCTGATGAGAAATCCCCAGATCGCTCCAGTTACCGGGGATCTGTTATACACATGCATGGCTGAGTTCAGAAAAGAGAGGGTTGGAACAGTAGTCTATTTTTAGTAGCAGAGGCCAAGAATGCTTCCTTCCTTTTCTCACACATCCAGCTCTATCCACACATCCAATGTTGAGAAACGGGTACAATGGCTATAACTCAGAGTTGTCAAGGAAAACAAAACAGCAACAAAACAGGAGCTCATAGACTCATTCAGGCTGAGCACCAAGTCCTCACTGCAAGTGGGACAAAGGTAATTGTGATAAACTTCTAGTGCAATTGAAGATAGAAGACCGACTGGTATATATAATTCGAGAAGTTGGATCTTCTAGTAAGATGTGTCCTGAAGCACTGAGCAGCTCAACCTAGCATATCCAATACAGGCTAGATGATTAAAATGGGGTTAAGGGGGGGGGTAAGGAGTATTAAAAGAAAAAATGAATATGGAAAAGAAATCCATTCTCTCTTTTCCTTTTCCCTCCATCTCCTGTTCTCTTCCTCTTTATGACATTTTTTCTCCTGTAGTTCATCTCCCTGTCTTCCATATAGTTTCATAGCTCAGTACTTAAGCACATATAAAAGCAGCACTCATCAATGAGAAAAAAAATTAAAAAAACTTTAAATGATTAGTGACTTTCTTTTCAAGAAGATGACTGAACTATTCAACTTTGGGAAGTGTAAAACTCATCAAGATTCAATGAATGAGGTCTATTATTTGTTAACCTCTCAACACACACTCAGTATCATCATTCTCAGCACCAGCAGAATAAGAGAAAGAAGGACAGAGGAGGAGGGGAAAAGGGAGCTGGAGGAAAGGAAGAAGAAAAGGAAAAAAATGAATGTGTCAAAATTATAATATATCACATTTCCAGATGTCATAACAAAACTTGGTTAATGAAACTCTTCAAACTGAAAAGGTCTTAGTCACACATTTACCCCAAAAGCATATATCTATCAAGGGACTGACAAGCAGCAGAAAAATCAATGAATTGTAGCACTAAAATAGATACAAAGAAAGTTTATAGCGTGTTCTCTGAAGTGATTGCAATAGCTTCAATCTGGACTTCAACACAACCAGAAGTGTTATGTTCCTGAGGCTCCGTAATTGAGATAATTTGATTTCCTATGTGTATAAACACACACAGTTCATCAACGGCTTAAATGAAAATTGTTACAGTTCCATGAACCAAGGCTTTGTTTGCAAATAATTTCTGGATTCCAGCAACTCACAGCATGTCCTCCGTCAGCACAACTTGCTGAAGTTTGTTATGTAAAAATGGCTTTGCCCCAGTTTCTGAGGAAAACTAGGGTCAAATCCCGTGTGGTTATTCAAGGTAAGGCTCCACTAGCATAAACAGGAGTATTGTTCTTAACCAAAGCATCCCCTGTGAGCTAGTACTCCCATCCATTGCACAGAAATACCCAAATCCAGCATGCCTCACCATGGGAAGATCGATCTAAGAAAGTCAATAGTGACTTCCAAATTCATACTTAAATCATAAAAATAGCTGTGTACATACTGTATTTGTGGCAGCTAGAAGGCGTGCTCAGAGAAACTGAAAAGAAAATGGTCTGTGGAGCAGGACCTGAAACGATGACAAAAGAAATATTTACTTTGTCTAGGAACGTCAGTGAAATTTGTCTTCATGTTTCAGCCCAGGATTCTGCATTAGAGCCCTCCTGACTCTATTAAAGGATTAACTCACATCAGGGAGAAGTTTTTCCTGCTCTTGAGATTATATAAAAAGCTGACATCGGAAACACAGAACATATTGGAAATAACAGAACGGCAGTAAGTTGTTAATGAAACAATGAATTTAGTGCTACAAATTGGAAGGGTTCGTGTAAATGATCTAGCCAATGTGCAGGCAGAAATGGGTCTGAACCCTCACTAATGTTTTACCTGGGCGAGGACAATGTAGACATGTAGACTAACTACCATCTCATAAATACTTGATCCAAATTATATGAATAAGAGCTAATTTGCAAATTTCCTGTGCTAATGTTCTAGCTTTAGAATTGAAGGCATGCATATTTCTGTAATTCAGTTTCTGCAGCTAATACTGCTCTTCCAAGCACTCCCAGCAGATCTTCCTGTGGCTCCGTCAGGATTTGCCACTCTTGATTTGCCACTCTTGAGTGGCTGACGAAGCCAACTGCTGAGCTTCTCAAGACCAAAGAGCAAACAAACCAAAACCTTCAGTCCAGAAAACATCTCTCACCAAGCCAACTGGCAGAATTCTCTGACCTCTAGTAGCCAGTGTTAGAGGAATTCCTAACACTTATGACAGAGCCTTTCTAAAACTGCATCTCCTCACCCCGAATCAATCCTCTCCTCATTTTGGTCACACTCTCCCTAGTGAGTCAAATAGAGAAAGATTTATACCTTCTCTTTAAACAGATACCCCACCTATTTAATAGACTCTCTCCCCTGTGGAATCTCTATAGTCCTCAGAGAAAGGTGCATCACCTCTGACTACAAAGGGTTAATGGTCAGGCATCCATAGCTCTCATATTCTTCAGTGAAGCTCCCCTAGGACCTAACTAAGAACATGCCCCCACAGCAGACTACCTACCTTACATTCCCTAGGGCCTCTGAGACACTTCATGATTCACTGATAATTTGCATGGATTCCTGGCATGAATCCCATTTTTAAAAAAATGGGAAACAGTCAATAAATTCACAGTTTTTAAGTCCCTACTCCATCCAGCACAGGGAGGTGGGGATCACTCCATTCTATCTGTAGCAGGCTGCAGCCTCTACTCTTTGAGTGTCATGCATGTTGACAACTATATGAGTTACTTCCTGTTGTGGCAAAACATCATGATGAAAACACCTTCTAAAGAAACTATTTAATTGGGTTTGTGTATTAGGAGGGTAAGAGTCCATGAAAGCAGAGCAAAGGCATGCTGGCAGGAACAGCTGAGAGATTGCATCCTCATTCACAAGTAGGAGGTAGAGGGATTGGTGGAGTCTTTTGAAAGCTCAAAGCCCACTTGTAGTGGCACGCCTCCTCCACAAAAGCCACACCTTATAATTCTTCCCAAACAGCTCCGCTCCCTGGGGACTAAATATATAAACATATGAGCCTGTTGGAGGCTTTCTCATTCCATCCACCACAGTTTCTGTGTTTAAAGGTAGCAGGGGCCAATCTTCCAGACAAGTATCTGGGATTTTGACCACTGCAGGTATGGCCATGCTTTTGCTTGGTTCCAGGACAGAGAGAGAACAATTAGCAATCCAAAATGAGATTCTTTTTTAAATGGAGAGAACACAAGAAAAGGGAATAATGAGAGACAGAAGGAACAATAAAGAAAATTCAGAAACCCCTTGACACAACCTACTTCAGTAAATAACAGACAACTGATCCAATTCCATGCATTCATCCAACCTACATCTCAGAGAGTGTGTCTAAATCATAATATCTAGGCAGTTAATGCATGCCATCAAGACAAGTACTACTAAGATGTCACACCCAAAAACAGCTTCCAAGAATTGCTCTAATTACTCTGAAATTGTAAAAAACATCATTGTTCTCATCTAAGTGAAAACATCATTTTTCCCTATAAATCTACTGTACATATCCATGCTACTATTGAAGACAGACGTCCATTTTAGAACTGCAGCTCAGATTCCCAAAGAAGGAGGTCAGGGCTTAAATTCTAGCCATTCCCAATTTCAAATAAGCTCCACTAATTTTTAACAATTATAAACAGATTCATATATTTTTAGCGAAAGTCTTTTGAAAGTCTGTTCACAGGAAGGAAGGCAACCATCATTTGATAGGCACTATTTTTCAAAGTACAACGAAGACTGAAATTAAAGAAAAAACACAAACTGACCAAAAGAATTAATTTGTCTTAGAATCGAAAGCCTTAGTTTATTTTAATTCATCCAACAATGATTTTGAAAGACTTCTAAGAGTAGGGTGGTTAATAACGTAATAAGAACTTATTTTTCACTACAATGGTTTCCTCTTAATAAAATGAAGTAGCACCATGTCCTTAGAGACAGTGCAGAAAAACACACAGAACAGCCAGGATGGAGAACACACAACCAAACACCTATAATCTCACAGTCATGGTGAAGACAGACATTGTTCATTAATTAAAGAAGTTTTTGTTTTGTTTTGTTCTTTGGTTTTTGTTTTTTTTTTCTGATTATAAGGCAAACCTGGAAATGCATCTCAAGAAAAAGGCAAACACCTTTTCAGTCTATTAAAAAAAGAATTAAAGATGAAAAAAGCACAGCCTCTTGAAACTAGCTGATATATCTCTAATATGGACCAGAATGCCTGGCCCAATACAGTTGATGGGAAGATGTTTGGCGAATGAATGAATGATACACTGAGCATCGGTTTGAAACACTGCATTATACACTGAGCATCGCTTTGAAACACTGCATTATTACTACTGAACAAAGTGATAAGACCAAGCATGAGGAACAATTTATCTGAATGCACACATAGCCTTGCCAGCCATAACAAAGTTATAAATGAGACTCACAGGAATCCCTTTTTGAAAGCATGCCTGACTGTCACAAAAATAAGTCCTAAAGTGAATTCGGTAAACAGATCAATAGAAAGTTTCAAATGAATAGGACTCTAGAAAAAATCAATGGTAGTCTAGTAAAAGATGCAGCAGGTTCTGGGACAACAGAGACCACTTATCTCTGTGCACATTATCCAGCCAAGGATAGCAGATAAACAAGGCTGAGACCTACTGTCAGGTTAGCTGGGATGTCTCCCTCCCCGTGCATTGATGCCTCTGTTCATAGGCAGGGATTTGGTTTCTAGGCTCTCTCCATAGTCACTGAAGATGTGTACTGCTCATGTCATTGGCTCTTGAAGAGTTCTACCATGTTCTCTGAGCCATTCCCACACCATCACAAGGAGTAATGCCCCCATTAGAAGGACCCTTCTGACCAATTTGTGTAATTATTATAGGTGAGTGGGGCTATCACATTTAATACAAATGTGCACAAATGTTTACCAACAGCTTTCATGGTCACAGCTTGCCTCTGAGAATATTCTCTGAATTCCTCAAGGCCTCCTGTAATCACTAGCTGACTAATCTCTGTTGGTCTCTCCAAATCCATTTCCTCCTTCTTGTTCCTCTGGGCTATTGGTTTATTTAGCCCTACCTAGTTCCTCCCCTCTGCACCCTTCCAAGTCATTTGGAGGTTTAATGCAGAAGAATGAGAGTCTCCTCAAAACAAAGCTGGAGTTCCAGGCAGGAGGGGCCCTTCCTGGTGGCGCACCATTCAAGCTAGTACAGCAGCACTGGGAAAGCTCATATTGTTGACACATCCAACTCCAGCATCATTTATCGAGTAGATGTCACTCGGTAGCCCAAGCTGGCCTCTGCAATGCTCCTGTCTCAGTCTCCTTAGTCCTGGGATTGCAGGTACACACCATTGCATGCAGGTCCCCACATAAAATGACCCCTTCTGCTCTCTTGACCTATTAGTATGCTGTAAAACTTCCCTTCACCTAAACTCTTTTCAATTTACTTCTAACATGTCAATTTTAATATGAATACATAAATTCTCAACATCTGACACGATTTTACTACTTTGAGGTATGCCCTGTTTGATTCATGTATTCATATGCATATGTATATATATGTACTGATATGTACATATATTTGTACTTGTATATATATTTCTAATTTAATTGTATTTCTTTGAGATGAGTGTGTCATGTTCTATGGCTTCATGTAACATCTTATTAGAACTTAGGAACTGACAGCATTCTTGAACTCATTGCTTCAGTGGGACCTATGTCAGAGGAATTCTTCCAAATACACCTAAAATTGTGTGCCAAATAAGAGAAACACGCATTTCCCCTATCAGCCTGTTAGCTGTAGTATTTTTTGTTTCTGTTGCTTGCCGGGCTTGTCGCTGTTTTTCTATTGTTATTTGAGACAGGGACTCATGCAACCTGAGCTGGTTTGACTCTTAGTGCCTATGCCTCCCTCATGAGTCCTGGAATCACAGATGTTTACCATTGCACCTTGCCCTGTGTAACCCGGAACTCCCATAATTACTTCACGGGCTTGTTATTCTCGTTTTTAAAAGAGGGATTTAGAAGTGTGAAGGATACTTAAAGTCACAGAGTTAATAAGTACTAGAGCAAGGGTGCTGCCTTGGGGTCAGAGGACTCCTGGGTTCTCATCCTTTGCTACTACTTGATTTCATCACTCACAACGGAAATGTCCCCACTCCTCTGATATGCTAATTTCTGCAAAGGGAATTGTCTTGTTGCCTCCTCCTTACATCCACAGTCATTAGGAGACAGCAGAGACTGGGGTTTGATGAATGCTACAATTCACCTCATTCAAGTAAACAGGCAAAACTAAGTGTACCCAAGGTTGATTACTCAGGAAACTAATTTAACCTTCAAATAGACTGCTGGATTGGGCTCGCTACACTTAACACATTGTATCTCTGTGTTGTGTTAAAGCATCCCATACTTGTAGAATGTAATATTATTTATATCTTTAGTATGTTGTGAACACTTAATGGACACTAAGCTGTTCTAGAAGTTTCTGTGTCATAGGAAATCAATGCTTTATTCAGCAGTTAGAGAATGCAACTTATCATTCACAGCCAAGTAAGAGCTTGGATGATTTGGTGCTGAAAAGGGAAACTGCAAATTTTCAGATGTGTGTAATTGCACTATTGAAATTACACAGGTCTGATTTCATTATAGCAAGTGCTAATTCAATGTCTCGTTCATTTTTGTAACTGGCATTAAAATGCTTTTACTCAGCATGCAATATGAAAACAGCAGATCACAGGATTTGAGAAAAAAAAGTTAATTGACTTGGGGCAATTCAGGATAAGCAAAAGACTTTATGAACTTGAATCATCATCATCATCATCAAAAAAATAGACCAGAAAATCTATTTAAGTTCTTAACATTTCTTGTACTGTGAATCCCTTTCATGGTTTTCTAATGCCTCCTCAGAATAATGCTCACAAACAAATAAAAGAACATGTACAGTTAAAGAAGATGCTATTTATGTTAGGAGACACTATCAAAACATTACAATCTATAGCATATTGATATACTTTGCTATAAATATTAGGAGTCAGTATGTAGATGTCTAATTCCTCTTGTGTGTACCATATAAAAACAATACTATAGCATTATTATCTTTTCCCTGATTGCATTGTCAGAGAGTTGCACATAATCCTTGTGGTTGATGCTTACACACAACTTTAAGGACGAAAATTACCTGGAGATTTCATTCTTATGAAAACTTACTGGAGCCCTGGACCTGTTAAGGAGTCCAGGTAAAGAAACCCACAGAAGAGGCATTTGAAGTCTCATAATAAGAAGGCATGCAATAAGCAGAAGACAACAGGCAAGAGAAAAACCTCCTGTTCTCTAAGACAGTGAGAGAAAAGAGAGCTATTCACGTAGAATTTAATTTAGAGCCAAATATACTCTCGCTGCACAGAACAAAATAAAATGCTATTTAAAAAAACAAGTTTAAATAGATTTCAAGCAGACTGCCTCAAGAAAGCTTTTGAAAGAGAAATGTACTGGATTGTGAAATGACTGGCAGGGCGGAACCTCTCAAGGCTTCTGATGTATATTCCATCAGAAAAAGTGAATGGATGTCTCAAGGAAGAAAATAGTAGGGCCATTCATTGATTTGATGTAATGCAAAAGGCAAATATGTCCTGTGTTCTAGGGGCTGGAATCTGGGTTACTTATGTTGCTCACTCTCAGGTCTGTGGTGATAGAACAGGCCATGTACATGTCAGCCATCGGTTAGTGGCACTATTCTCTCAATCATGCACAACCTAATTGCCTAGATTGGAATCAAAAGGAATTAAATATCAGCAAAATCACACTGACCAATCAATATCAGCAGATGAAATATAAATCCATTAAAATAGAGTATGGAGCAAAAATTCTCATGTAGTGTCTAATACGTTACCAGATAGGTCATAAGAGGACACCACAGAGTTGATCCATGTTTACATGGCATACACATGCTACTTCCAAATAGGTTCAGATTATCATGTGATATCTGGTTACATTTGTGTCTTATTCTAATTTTTGTCTTTGTAATTATCACATTGAACTTAGGACTTTTGGCCATTCCTACTACACACCCCTCCTCTCCGTGGATTCCTCTTGTCTACCTTGGTTTGTGACAGTGGCTTACTTTGACGCATGCATTTTCTGTAGCTTTAACAGATGCCTAATCTTGCTTTGAACATCTGGTGCTCTCTCTAGCCCTGGTTTTGTTTCTGGTCCTTCTCCTTCAACACAAACAGCTCTTACACAGTAAATCCTGGTTCCAGAAGGAAAGAAAAGAGCTAAAATTCCTCCAAAGCCATCGAATCTCGAAGTTGATATTGAGCAATGTTCTAGAAAAGTGGGCAAAATGTCACATGCTCCTGAGAACTATCTAAATCTTCAGAGGGAAATTCGTCTGTCTGGAAGACTGTAGGGCCTCTGTTCAAAGTGTCTTTGATTTAACATTCACCATGTCTTGTATCTGTATTAAGCATGATTGTCTCATTCCCCACCACTGGGAACCTCTTTCAATCTACCACCATCACCCTCTAAGGAAGCATATGTTTCCTCTGTAGGTCCTCCATTCTTGGTCTCTTCTGAAACTTATCAGTTGCCAGCTTCACAATGAGGAGTACTTTCTATAATTCAACAATGTACTATTTTAAGGGGCAGGTGACTTTAGAGGTAATTTCTACATTCAAATGCATTACTTTTTATTTATTTTATTTTTGTTCTTTTTTTAATACTGGAAACATGACCATAAAAAACGACCAAACAATATAATCAAATCTGGTTAGAGTAGCACACTCACACTTATGACACCAAGGCTTCAGGCATTCCTTCAGAAAAGTCCTTACCAGTAAAGGACAGGAAGAAAGAAGTGAACTAAGCACTAGCCAAAGGTTGGGTTACAGGACCCAGGCTATTCCATGATGAAGCTGATGAAATATATGCCTTTTATAGAAGTTAAAACTGATCCAATTAAAATACTCTTTTATTGTTAGATAATGATATCTTGTTTTCATTTCTGAAGAGAGATCATTCTTTCTAAATATATAACAATGACACTAGGATTTTGAGTCTACATTTATTTATTTTTATTTAATGTATATGGGTGTTTCCTCTGCATATTGGTCTGTGCACCAAGCCTGGTGTCCAAAGAAAGGGCCAGATCCTCTGGAATTGGAGCTGCAGACAGTTGTGAGCTGCCATTTAGGTGCTCGGAACAGAACCCAAGGCATTGGATGAACATCCAACACTCTTAGCCACTGTGCCTCTCAAGATCTGGTTTTGTTTATTTTTATTTCTTGATATCTTCATATTGCAAAATGAAAATGTGAAACTAGTAATACCATTACAATCCACCTTTTTTACTTTTACTTTTCCTACTTTCCTTCCTCCCTTCCTTTCTTCCTTCCTTTCTTTCTTTCTTTCTTTCTTTCTTTCTTTCTTTCTTTCTTTCTTTCTTTCGTTTTTTAAAACAGGGTCTCACTGTGCATACCAGGCTGACCTAGAATTCACAGAGTCTTGCTTGCCTTTGCCTCCTGACATTATAAGTAAAAGTGTGCCCCACCATTCTCAGCATAGAGAAGCTTACCGCAGCAGTGTGATAGGAACATTTTTTTTTTAAGTACACATCCTCAAGAAGGAGAAAAGTGTAGAATCAAGGTCTTGTGAAACAGTTTCTGAGCAGAGCTGAAGTCTAACCAGGTTGAGAAGCTCAAAGGCAGCAAACACATTGCAGCCAACCAGCATT
The DNA here is from genome assembly GCA_004026605.1 of Ondatra zibethicus. NCBI lineage: Eukaryota > Metazoa > Chordata > Mammalia > Rodentia > Cricetidae > Ondatra > Ondatra zibethicus. Next base: position 66,020 of record PVIU01009442.1, read on the forward strand.
TACTCCTTGACAATGTTCTGAGATCTCTCTTTTTTCTGAGCCCAGGCAGCCTCACTGAAGAGAGATCTCTGATCTGTGAGTGGCTTCTGCAAGACCAGGAACTGGTCTGAGCCATATACCTTTGCCCAGCAAGCCAGGCTGCAGGGGCTGTATACAGTGTCCTCATCCTCAAGCTGGCTGTATGTATATAGTCCAATGCAGCTACGGGGTCATCTTTATAACATATTTTCTTCCAAACAACGAATGGTTATGTGACCCATTTTGTAAAATATTTAGAAAACACAGGAAAGTATAAAGAAAATAGAAATCATTTATAATCCCATCATTGAGGATAATCATGGCTACTATTCTTTTCTAATTCCAAGCTTGTAGTAGCCCTTACAATAATTCTCTAATGTCACCACTGAGGCTACCTATAAGCAGAAATGCTAGATCCTAAGCTCAGGTCTGGAAAGTTCCCAGTCTGTGCACTGTGCATCTGGCAGCTCCCAGGGATACTGGCATGGGGAAAAGGGCTTACTCACTGGGGACATTTATCAAGGGCAAACATAAACCAAAACGAGGTGTAACAAAAATGGAAGAAACCCTTTCTAACTTGTAATTTTCCACTTTTTCCTCTCCTGAGGATACCTGCTTCTCTGTATATAAAGAGTTCTCTAATTTAAAATTGATAAACTGATAAGTTTAGAAGCATGGTATATATAGTAAGTGATTGTATTTAGTAACATCATACATTTTAAATTCCCACCTTCATTCTAACAGAAAGTCCTCTGTTTTGCTCTGGTGAATCCATGCTTCTTCTTTTAACTAATATTTTCTTTTAAATATTATTTGTCAGTTATTTTCACCTGGGAAAGGTTTTTCAAGCTTGATGACCTGAGTTTAATTCTCAGGACTCACATAGAAATAGGAGAGAATTGGTTTCTTCAAGTTATCCTCAGCTCTCCACACATCACGTAGTGTTCGCGCACAAATATGAAATTAACATAAAATATACTTTCTTATTTCTAAAAGCTTAAATGATATTTGAGTAAACACACAGAGGCCACTCCAGTTTATTTACTGCTCCAGAATTCAATATGGGGTCCACAAAAAGAAAATGGTCCTCCAAGATAACCAGTAAATGTTGTTTTCAATTATGAAGTAATGATAAGGATCAAAATATTTATCTCAAATCCATTCAGAAAAAAAAATATCTCCCATTAGTAGGTCACTAGCCCCAAGGAAATAAGGACTTTTGACTCATCAAATACTCTGGGGCCAGAAATATTTAATGGATAAGTTTCCTTCATTTGGGCCACTGCATGCAACAGTATGCACATGGTAACATCTCAATAGCGATGCCTCGAGAAAAGCAAAACTGTCAGTTCATTTATATATTTATATCTTTCTATATGTTTTCAGTTGTGTTGTAGGCAGATCATCGCTTATAATGGTGTTCCTAAAATATCATCATTCAATTTTCAAATCTTTATGTGGTCTAAGTGGTCTGGCACCAGTCTTGACTCAGTGTTATTTTGTTGTTTTATACAAAACAAGCAGTAATGGGTACTCATGTAAATCACATAACCCACTATGCTTCTTTCTTTGAGACCTATGCTGCAAAACTCTACCAAGTTGAGTGTGAAACACAGAAGAGCTTGTCGCTACACCACTAATGAAGAAAGATCAAAGCTGATTCCCATTCAAAAAAATTTGAATTTTCTAATATGATACAATTTATTAAATAGCACATATATTTACTACTGCCATAGTTTTACAGTGCAGATGCTATTAAATATAGGCTGTATTTTGAATCCTACCTCTTCTTTCCAAAATGACCGCAAAATTTAAGAGAAATCAAGAGGACAGCAAACACGCCATTGAAGGATATTTGCTCACACTGTGTGAAGATGTGTCTGTCCTTCCTCACCTGCCTAAGGCACCTTCTGATTTGTAAAATAAAGAGCTAAATGGCCAATAGCTAGGCAGAGGAGGATAGGCAGGACTTACAGGGAGAGAGATGAACTGAGTGGAAGAATCTGAGAGGTCAACCTTCACCAGCTTCTCAGGAAGTTGGACATACAATGCTGTGGAGAAGTAAGAGTCATGTGGCAAAATGTAGATTAATATAAACAGGTTAATTTAAGTTTTAAGGTCTAGTTGGAAACAAGCCTAAGCTAAGGCCAAGCTTTCATACTTAATAAGAAGTCTCCGTGTCATTATTTGGGAACTGACAGTCCAAAGAAAGACCGGTTACACATACAGTGAGGAGTACTGTAGTACTATGCAATGATCCAGGCTTATTTAATACATGAATGTCTCACAAAGGGATAATTACTGTCTCACCTCTGTGATAAGGAAATGAGAGCCTAGAGAGAGTAATTAATTTGTTCAAGGTTCCACAACATTCAAATTTCTTACTCAAATTCCTTAACCGAAGAGCTCAACCCAAAGAACTAAAAGGGAGTAAAGTGGATAATTTTTTTTCAAATCCCTGATAAGTTTCACAAATTTTCTGTTTTGAAATTCAGCGCAGCATTTTTATTTGGTTTGGTTTGTAATGTCAGAAATCTTGTCCTGGTGTTTTGTGCATGCTAATGAGACAACACTCTGCCACTAAGCCATCCCCTTAGCCCTTGGGTGGTCCCTAATGTTTCAGAGGTGGAATTGGAGCATGGGAAAGGAGATTTTATAACTGGGATGTAGAGGTTTGTACAGATTGGCAGAGAAAAAGACTGTGGAAGAAGAAAGACAAGCTTGGAGGAAATCAAGCAGGATTAAAATAGAAATTCAGAGACCAAGCTGAAGGCAGCCTGAAGCAGTCTCTTTCAAAGACTCAAGTCCTTGACTTTTGTAGACAACAGCAGTGGACATTTGAACTTGAGGACTTTGGGAAGTTTAACTTTTGCATACACAGACAGAATTCATGAGCAAAAATGACATATACAACCTCATGGGTGAGTAATTTTCCATAGGGTTGTTTCCAATACTTACTGGGGACAAAGAGATGCTGGTGTGGGAGAATTGTCTATATCCTATCAATCATGTTTTAAATAAATGCTGATTGGCCAGGCAGGGAGTATAGGTGGAAAAACCAGACATGAAGTACAGGTGAGAACAGGAGAATTCTGGGAAGCAGGAAGCTCCCTTGGCACTCCTGCCTGGACCACTGAAGCAGGATGTTACCTGCCCTGCTGAGAAAGGTACTGAGCCATGTGGCTAACATACATAGGGATAATGGGTTAATATAAGCTACAAGAGCTAATGGGAGGCCTGAGCTAATGAGCCAATCAGTTTATAACCTAATGCAGACTCTCTGTATGATTTTTCTTTGGGGCTAAACGTCTGTGGGAACTGGGCAGCACAGAAAGCCCGACAAGCTGGCCTTCATGCTACAGAATGGCGCCCACATGGATAACTGCATCCATAGAAAGCCTGAGAAAGCTTGGGAAAAAATAGAGTGAAGCATGGCTTCTTGGTAGCAGCAATTTCTTGGGTCTGCTCTGCTTGCTAAAGGCAAGCAAGCACTCTCATCCAAGAGAGGCTTCCTGACTCAGCTTTAGTTGTAAAGCCTTGCAGCTCTTTTAAGAGGTCCTGCCAAGAAACACTTAAATAGTGTTGATGAAAAGCTGACTGCATGCTTTTCAGTTTTCAGCCGTAGCAGGAATAAAGCTGTCCATTTTAAAATGTGGCTCTCTGGGCTGTCCTGCCAGGGCAAACTCCAACTCAGGCAGGCGGTCTGACTGTGGAGCATTTGAATGTGGTTTGTGAGAAGAATGCTGCAGCTTGCTTGCTGGCAGGGACCTTGAAATGCCATAGAGTTGTGGCAATAAACATGGCTCCTACCGGTACATCAGCCTTGAGTCTGAAATCTCAGAAAGCTAAGAAATGGGCTGGATCCAGTCGTCAAACACACGGCTTTAATCCTACCCATATTACTTGGTAAATTAAAGACTCGTGTAGTCAGAAAGAGAGATATACAGTAAAGACAGATTCAAAGACAAAGAAAACCTCTACATGTTTTACAGTGTGTTAAAAATATATGCAGGCTAAAGGTTAAAGTTCTTAAAGTAAAAAAAAAAAAAAAAGAAAGAGTAGTTGGGTGTGGTGGTACACAACTTTAATCCCAACACTTGGGAGGCAGAGATAGATTGACCTCTGTGACTTCAAGGTGTGGTAGCACACACCTTTAATCCCAAAGCTTGGGAGGCAGAGGCAGACATATCTCTGTGAATTCAATGTGTGGTAGCACACACCTTTAATCCTAGCACTGGGGAGGCAGAGATAGGCGGATCTCTGTGAGTTCGAGGATAGCCTGGTCTACAGAGGGAGTTCCAGGACAAAGATACACAGAGAACCTGTCTCAAAAAGCCAAAAGTTAAAAGTAAAAATAAAAGAAATAGAGGTTAAAATAAAGCTGCATAAAGATGGAAAATACACAGAGAATCTGTATACTGTATGTTATTATGCTCTCTTTGAATTGTTTGAATGCTGAGGAAGGAGCAACAGCTGCTCAAAGATATTTACTTATAAATGCTGCTAAATTAATCCAAGATGGGTATTTTAAAAATATCCTGAGTTCAAAATTGAAGTCAAAAGATATGTTACTTTGGAGAAGAGATTTTGCTTTTGTTTCCACAGGAAATGAGAGGCTGTGGATTCATTCTGAGTTAAGAAAAATCAGGTTTGGTCAAGGAAGACCACCTGAGAAATCTCCAGTAGGAACAGATGGCCCGGATGTCTGAGTTCTACATCCAGAACAGATTCAATACTGAAGCCTGAGATGATCAAGACTCACAGGATACTCCAGTCAGGACTTGATCATAACTCTAAATTTTCTTTAGTTCGTCATAAGATTATCAGTGCCCCCAAGCAGCTGGAAGTAGCCTGGAATACGCTCACCGAATCCCGGGGCCGAGGGAACAGCGGGGAAGGTGGCTGGCGGGACGGCACCACCCGTGGGCACTGAGCCACCCGGACCGAGTGTTACAGGCCCCCGACAAGCAGGCCCTCACGCTACAAGATGCCACCAGGAAAATAAAACAGTCGAAAGCAGGGAAAGACATACTAAATTGATAAAGGCATTTCAATGTAATTCTTTAAAGAAACCGGAAAATCATGGGTACAGACTTTTGTTCTGTGTATTTTTTGATCTAGAAGCTCAGAATTTACTCTCTTTTGACCATTATTCTCATAAACTAATAATCACAATTGACTTTGTACAAATTCTACTGTAGCAACTGTGTTCTACAAAGGCCCACATTTGCTGTTTTGGACTTTACATTGTAGCTAATAAAGTTCCCTTCATACATCAAATACTCAATACCTTACTGATTGAATAACCTTGTAATTGACCAACCAGTGGATGAGGTAACTAAAGGATGTACAGATGACCAAATGAATAGCTAAAGGGATATTGTATCCTATAATTACATATTCCTAGTTTTAGAGATATTCAGGAGTAATAGAACATATTACACAGTAATAGAACATATTACACAGTAATAGAACAAATATAATAGAACAAAGTCAAGCATGGAATGAGTGGTTGCTCTGTGTGCTACAGCTAAATCCAGAACACCTCTTTCTATTTACTCTTTATGGCATGAAAGAACAAAGCTTATCTATGGGAGATGTGGGAAGATATATTTGAGGATAACAATAAGACTTTTAGCAATAACTGACATTTCTTTCCTAAGCAAAAGTACTTTCATTTGCTGATTGCATGCTGGCTTGCTCTTACGTACAAGTTACTGTGCAACAAATGCTCCACTTCAAAAGACAGGGACAGTGAATAGCAGTTGAAAAAAGGCTGCACTCAGGGCCACTTTGTCCTGAATGCCACCTTGCCTGCTAGCCTGGAAGGATTCTCCAAGAAGTGCAGCACAGGTGGTCTTGCTGGGGAGGAGAAATATGCTGTTTCCTGGTTTCCTAGTGATGGGTATCCTTGATCAAACAGCAGTTCCCCAAGATGCCCCAAAAATTAAAAATTTTAGCAACAGGGTTCATTATTACATCCCATCTTTCCTACGACAAGGAAAATAGCATTGATGGACAGAGTCAGTAAGATTTATAAAACTCAGAAGGTAATAAACATGCTCTTTTTCACAACTGTCCAATGGAACCACTATTTGAAGTTCTAAATATTATGATTTAGAATAGGCAAGCAAAGAGGTGTAAAGAGGAAACAAAAAAAGAAGAGAAAGGGAAAGTGCAGAGCAGGGAGGGATCCAGCTACCAGGGGAGGGCACTACAAAAAAGGCTCAGGCCACTATCTTCTGGATGTTACCAGAGATCAACAAGAGAAGAAATGACACCCTCACTTCCTGATAGTGCTCCTTTCTCACCACTTTATAGTTTCACCACCTATCTTCCAGATTCTGGGACTCCCACAAGCATTGTCGCCCTCTCCCAGGAACTATCTCCTACCAGAGAGTCACTGTTTCTAGCTGTCCTTGTTACAGTAGGTAGCCATCAAAGAGCTTCTGTGATAACCAAAGTACTGTGCATTGGCACCACCCCATCATTTTCTAGATTAGCTCTTTGCTCGGGGCCTACCTGTTACCTGTGACAATTAGTAATTATCTAATGTGTTTATTTTATCTTATTCTTTTCTGCCTATGAGAATAGAAGCACGTTTGTGTCATTTTGCTGCTGCATTGCTAGCACCTTCTACAGTTCCTGGCATGTAAGTGGGGCTTGAGAAACAAACATGCAATGCAGAGGAGAAGAGAAATGGAGGAGGGGAAGACAGACTTGAAAGGAACATGAGACTTATTTTATGGAAACATTGGTTTATTGCATGCAGCATTCACTTACAGCAGCTACTACTGATTATAGGGAACCATTCTCTGCTGTGGAACTAAATCTACTCCATTCCCTCCATGGCAAAAGCTTCCTATAAAATACAGATGCCATATTTAGTAAACGGGTAACATCTTGCTACACAGTTATTGCACAGACCCAGAAAAGCAGCCCTAGCTTTCTATCTTGACCCTTGATGCATAGCTCTTTATCCTAATGCCCAAGAACAGCAGGCAATAGCAATGAATCACTCTCCCACCAGCACTGATTTCGCACTCCCTCACCCGCCACTGGCTCTATTCACCCACTTCCAGTCTGAAGTCAATCAAACTTTTATAACTGAATCCCCTTAACAAATGCGAGACTCACTTCCCACCAAACAGCCTTAATTTAGCACAAACTAAATTTCAAAGGAAATTTGACTGTGCTTTGCTTTAAATGTCAGAACTGGATAGTCAGAGAGAATAATTAAGGGGAGGAGATGGCTTCATCCAATAAAAAAAGATTGCTAGTTTGTGCAAAGCAAAGCGCTAAGAATATTAGCATTTTAAATACACTCTCTTGAAAACACTGCTAATGGACATGCTGGTATTCACATAAAGCATTGCCTCTCGGTCTTTACTGCCAGAAAGATGAGAGCATTTGCTCTAGAATTCAAAGGACAGACACTGCTTCTTAAAAGGCAGGTCTTGGGACCTGCGATTCCTAATATGTCTGGGATATGAATGACAGCCACCCCTTTTCATGTGAGTTTAAAATCACCTTCTCCCCGAGTGTCAGCCCAGAGGCCTTTTATCCTTATTCATACATAATATTTTTTTTATTTTTTAAAAAATCAGTGTCTTAGTTTCTGTTCTATTGAAATAAGGAGACATCACAACCAAGGTAACTTTTTAAAGAAAGCATTTAATCGAGTTCGCTTATAGTTTCAGAGGTTAGTTCTTGATGATGATGGTAGGGAGTGTGGCAGCAGGCAGGCAGGCATGGTGCTGGAGCAGTAGTTGAGAACTCATATCATCTACAGTTTGGAGGCAGAAAGAAAGAGAGTGTGTGAACCCAGGCCTTTCATGGGCTTTTGAAAACCTAAAGCCCACCCTCAGTGAGACACCTCCTCTAACCAAACCACAGGTCGTAATCCCTCCTCAAAAGTTATACCAACTAGGGACCAAACATTCAAACATAGGAGCCTATGGGAGCCATTCTTGTTCAAATCACCACTCGGGGTGTACAGTTCTGTGTTGGTTGAGATTGAATAAGGTTCAGAGTTTTAAAAATGGTCTGACGATCTAGCTAAAACATTCTGCTTGTCTAGGTTAAATGTTGAAAACCCCATCATTAGGATGAAAAGCTATATTTTATAATGATGTATACAGCATAATTTTTCAATTTGCTGGGATTAAATTTACACTGTAAAGATACCAAAAGTTGTAAAATGCCCGAAAAATCGCACAAAAAACCTTAGAACTTTCTTCCTTTCCAATCAAAAATGTTTTTTTTTTTTAAATCACACTCTGTGTTTTTTTTCTAGACTGTTTCCCTACTGATTTGATATTTTCTCAGTCCTAGTTGAGAAGACATCTCACTTAAGTGTCAGCGTCTGCTGTCCCTCTTTGACATGTACTCTTAATATCTCCCTTTGAAAAGATTTTATTTCATTCCAACTACACGTCTGTACAGGGGTGCATTCACATGACAGCAGCGATCGTGAAGGCTGGAGTGACAGGCAGATGTGAGCTGCCTGATACTGGTGCCAGGAACCAAACCAAGGGCCTCTGCAATAGCACTACATACTCTTAACCCTGAGCCGTCTGTCCCTGCTCCTAATGCATTCTTACAAAGTTCTTTAGCTGTAGGGTTTCTGTTGGGGCTACAGAATTTATGCTCCGCAGTACATCGCAGTGGTGGGTGATGGAGTTTAAAGCCACGGTAAAAAAAATGAGCCACAAATCTATGAAGCCGGAGGATTTTCTATGCCGAAACGTTTTGTCATGGTTTTTGTGCCTCAGCAGGGAGATGCAACACTTGGCACCAGCAAAGAATGAAAGACTTAGCAAAGGGGCAGTGGGGCCATCAGCTGGGGCACAAAGAAAAAAATTACTTCCAGCTTTTTTCTCTTCATCTTTAAATTTAGTTTCCCCCTTTGTGTTCAAGCTGCTTCGGAGGAAACCAACACACATGTAGTAAGAAATTTTGCTTTACATGGTGTGAACACTGAAATCACAAGGCTTGGGATACATAAAACAAAATCTATGAGGGTCTCTGAAAAGACTAGAAAGACATCACGAACAAGGAAACTATGCAGAAGGCTCTGGCCATAATCAAAGATATTCTCAGCACCACTCAATTGGCACACTGTTCCCTTTAGAAAATGCTGAAGTAAACCATTCTTTAAAACAGAGAAAACCAACTCTCTAGTGTGAAAGAAGGATAATATGTAAGAAGTCCTCTTTTATGAATAAATTGTGATAATCTGGTAGCTTTGTCAGTGTGGCCTACTACAGAAAAAAAAAGCATCACGGATTAACGTAGATGACTTAAATAACAGAAATGTATTCCTCATAGTTTTTGGAAGCTGGCTCAATATGGCAGCATGAGGCCAGTAAGATGGCTTCGCAGTTTAAAGGCACTTTCTGCCATGCCTGATGGCTAGAGTCCAGACTTCAGAACCTGTATGATAAAAGGAGAAAAGCAACTCGCAGAAATTGTCCCCTGCCTTTCCCCCTCACCTCCATGTGCATACTTTAGCACACATGTGTGCATATCTCCCCCATATACACAAACTAAACAGGCAAGTATAAAATATTTATGGTGAAGTATGACAGGGTCTTGTGGGAAGAGATGTGCAGGTGACCCTCCTATTCTTGTGTCCTTATTGATAGAGAGCTAGCAGAGCTGGGATCAGTAGAGAGAGAGACACACACACAGAAAGAATACACTGGTGTACTAGTGCTCTGCTTATCTTACTGATAGGGCACCATCCCTGTGACCACAACTCCAATGGCTGTGCCCCCCAATGTATTCATCTTGAGAATTAGGTTGCTGCTGTAGGAATTCCTACCACCAGTAACGTTTAGGTTACCCGCCCACTGGGGTGTGGCCTCTTATGCTATTTATGCCGATGTAAAGTGTGTGTCCAGCCTCTTTTCTGGCTGTGGGATTCGGTTGCTGTTCTCTGTTTTAGCAGAGGATTGTGATTTGTGAGTGTACCCCTAAATAAATAACCCTCATTATTCTCAATTCCGAGCTAGTGTGGGATTTCTTTTAAGCGTCCTTCTTCAGATTGCAGCATAAGAAACTGGGAGGGTTCCAACTTTTGCTTGATGATCCTGTTTGCTTCCAACTTCCAGGAGGTTCTGTGTATGCTTTCTTTGGGTTCACCTAGGTATTCAGCTTCTCTGGGCTTGCGAGCTAAGTGCTTGGTGACCTTTATTTTATAGCTAGGGTCCACTAATGAGTGAGTACATACCATAATCATCTTTCTGGGTTTGGGTTACCTCACT